>JARHVA010007096.1:470000-759011 GCA_037957365.1 Torreya grandis
CAAAGGTCATTTGTCATGTGCAATCCTTTCTATATTAAAATTAACAAAGCACACACCACATGTTGTTTTAGGATCCATGTTGAATTTGTCATACATTTTGATATTTTTGTCATATACGTTGTACTTTGTACATATTGATGAGCTTATGCAGGAATGCATGATGGCTTCCCCACCTAAAACAACAAGAGAATTAATACCAAGTCTTTTTTTTCAAAGACCTAAGGGATATTTTTTTCCCAAAGAATGTTTAGATGGAATATGTAATACTTGTGTTGGTTTTTCAAAATTGACCAGCTATATACATGAATAAATTTCAGATGAATTTGGAAAGTAACTAGTTGATTTTAATAAGGCTTAGATAGTACACTACATGTAGAAGCTAAGTATATTATAGTAAAAGCATCTGCATATTAGGGTATTTGGCTCAAGATAATCCTAACTGAGTTGAATGATAAACAAGGAAAAGGTACAACAATATATTATGACAATGTATCCTCAATATCCCTGACAAAACATCTAGTTTTCCATAGACAGAAAAAACATGTATAGTTCTGTTTACATTTTATAAGGGAGTTGGTAGAACATGGAGAGATTGAGCTTCAGATTTATAAATATGACCAATACCTTGCTGACATATTTACTAAGTCCTTGTCAAAAGATAGTTTTATGCATTTAATAGAGAAATTAGGGGTCATGTATGCAACAAAACTGACTCTAGAGGTTCATATGTTGGATCTAGAAGTCCACATGTTGGCTCTAGAAGTTTACACAGTGGCTCCATAAGTCCACAACTTAGCTCTAGAAGTGCATAGTCTAGCTCTGGAAGTGCACAGAAAAACTCTAGGAGGCATACAAACAATTCATAGGTAATTTCCAAGATATTTAAAATAGGTTGAAGAACGTTCATCAGAATATGGAAAGAAGGTCAATATTAAAAGGGAGTGTTAAAATATGTAATCCTCACATCCCTCACCTACCTCTAATGGCAAAGGACTCACCAAAATGCATTTAATACATACATTTTCTTTTTCTGAATTTTCAGCAATTGTTTAGTCAATAGTTAAGGAATAGAGAAGTATGTGGCAAACATATATAGAATAAAGTAGACAAAGAAAAAGTTTTAACACAACACCTGCAAGAAAAAGATAACAAAACATCAAAATATAGTGTGTGAGAGAATTGAATACATGCAACAACAAAAGTTTGCGATCAGTAAGAAGAAGGGAGATAGAGCTTCAAAAGTATCTAGGAACTACAATACATAACAATAGTAATAAACATATAGAATATTTTTGTAAGTGTGAAAACAAGTGTGCAATCCATTGAATGTAATATTTTTTTTAAATCAATATTAACATATTAATTTGTGTGTTTTAGATCAATTATGCCTCCCCTAATTTACTTTTAAACTATGTTATTTTGTTTGTTTATTGTTTTATTCTTTGGGTCCAGAATTTAGCAATCACTACACCTTTTGGGTTTTGTTCCCAATGAATTCTATAAATAAAATGAATCTTTTTAATGAAATAAGTTTTCCATAAATTTATTAGGGAAAATTTTAATTGTTACTATATAGAGGGGAAATAATTTTCCCCCGTCGACTTAGGGACATTCGTTTATATCAATATTTGTACAATGTATTTATTAGGATTTTAAATTCTAATAAACATCTTAAATATTTATTAGTGTATTATTCTTAATATTTTTCATTAAAAAACTCAATACAAAATAACTAGCATATATATTATAGGTAAATTTATGTGAAATATGTTGAGAGATATCATTATTAAAGTGTCTAATATTTTTACCAGGTAAAATTTTAATTTTATATATATATATATATATATATTCCACCCTCAACTTAACATTTGTTCACATAAAAATTTGCATGATATATTTATTGAGATTCTAAATTCTAATAAATATGTGGATTATTTATCAACATATAATTCCTTTTATTTTTCATTTAAATATTTTCAATACAAAATAATATATATATTTGTATTATGTATACATATATCTATTTATATGTATATGTGTATGTGAGAGAGATAAATTTATAAAAAAAATATCAAAATATATTATTATTAAAATATTTATTCCATTTATATCACAAATTCAATATAAACATTCTAAAAATAATATCTCTTAATATAAACATCTTAAGAATAATATCTCCCAAAAATTTTAATATAGATTTATATATATTAATTATTTAAAAAACATATATACATGTTAGTTGACTTTACTATAACTTTTGTTCATGGAAAGAAGAAACATTCTCGACTGTAACGTTCAAATTAATTAAAAAAAACTCACTAATAAAAACATTTTGGTAAAGTTCATTGGTTCCCATACATTCACGCATCATTTATGGATTTCTAACACAATGTGATGTTACCATTGAATGAGTGAACGAGTGTAAGTTAATATAAAATTATGTTTCTTCTTTCCATGAGCAAAAGTTACAGTAAAGTCAACTAACATGTATATATGTTTTTTAAATTATATATATATATATATATATATATATATATATATATATATATATTTATTTATTTATTTATTTATTTATTTATTTATGTTAAAATTTTTAAGAGATATATATTAGTTTTGTAAAGTGAGTGTAAGTCAGTAATCATATTTCATTTGTTATAGTTTATTTGAAATTTAAAATTATTAATTTCATCTCATCTTTTATGTATGATGTGATATGCAATAATAATCTAATATTTTTGGTGGAGATGACATTAGAAAATAAAGTTAAGTGTTCTTTCATATAGCATAGCAATGCGTTATGTGAGGAGAAGACTTTTTATTTTACAATGAGCTTGAGCAATGGTGAAATGGTGGGGAAGGGCAAGGCAATATAGAACATGGAAGTGATAAAAGATTTCAAGGTGAACTGTGCGGTGATGATGAGGGCCGATGATAGGTAATTTCAAATGATGGACTCAACAAACTCTAAGAAGATACACATTCAAAGTTCAGTGACATGTGACATCTTTCAGTGCACTCTATAGCATGGACAAACAGAGGCTACAAAATAAGCTCTAAGACAACTTGGCCAAGGCTATAAAGAACATGCAAGTGATAAAATATTTAAATCTGCACTAGGCGATGATGTTGAGTGGTGATTACAATTTATTTCAAATACTACCATACTCTAGGGGGGGCATATTATACACAAAACCCAAGGTCAGAGTAGTGGGTGGATTTACATGACCTGCATCAGCGATTGCGAAGGAGTCCATAGCTTGTAGGGTGGCAGCGTCTTTGATTTTTTATTTTTTATAATTGAGGGTGGATAAGGATGTTATGAGCGCTGATTTGATTGTAACACGACTCCACGTTTGATGTGCGGCTCGAATCAATGATGCAATGTTGATAATGTGGTGATAGTATATTGAGGTCCAAGAGTCTATCTTGCTTCCGTTTATCCATGTTGCTAATATATTGACACCTAAAAACAAAAAAATACAACTCTTCTAGCTTTCCTTGCATTATTGAAGCAACTACTAGTCATATTATCTACCATCATATATGCCATACAAGGACTTCAATCACCCAAAATATCCGTGATATTTATACATAGCCTCTTTGCTGACAAGTTGAAATTTATATCGATAAAATATAATGTGAAAATGTCGATTAAATAAGATTATACAAAAATATTTTTTAATTATAATTTAAATAAAAAATATTGGTTATAGTTTAATTGGCGAAGATGATGGTTTCTAAATGCTCTACTAAGGTACACATCCCTCCAAATCCCTAATATGAAAAGTTTATAGGTATAGATTTCTCCAAATATTTGATATAGAAAATCAATCAAATAGAATTATAATCAATCTGTGAGTAATTTTGATGGATTGGATACCCTAATCATAATTACGTAACTGAAAAAATATTTTAATTTAAATATATATTTACTCGTCAATTATAATTCAATATATAATCCAAAACATAACAAAAAAAATTGATATTTATATAACTTTGAACTTTTCAATCTGTAAAAATAAATATAAATAAATACTGCACATCAATTTTAATGATTTAAAAATACCCAAAAATAAATATAAATAAATATTGCACATCAATTTTAATGATTTAAAAATACCCAAGATTTATTTTACTCATTAAAAATACCCAACGATATATTTTAGTGATTTAAAATGCCCAAAATACTAGTCAAGAAAGCAAATACGCATGCAAGCGTTATTTTTTCCACCGAGTACATATACATTATATATATCAATACTGAGAAATGGGAATACAAATAGATTATGTTGAGAAGCTTAGCCGCCATGGTCAAGGGAGTAGTAAGGTTGATTGCAGTTTTTATATGGTTTCTATCATTGAGAGAAGCATTGGGTAGTAAGCAGGCAAGTAGGAAGGGATATGTTGGGGATGCAGTATTCTTCGTCTCATGCACGATAGGATAATTTTATTTTTTTCCTTTTTCTGGTTTTGACGATGCCCAAGTGAAAACATTTGAAATTTGTGATGTGGGTGTTGTGTTTTTAGTTGTATTATATATTAGAGTTATGAACAGCAATTTGTTTTTTGAACAGTCTATAAGAGTGTCGAAATCTTCTTAAGAATAGTCCTATCAAACAAGTGTGCTGAAGTCTATGTTGATTTTAGTATTGTTCAATTCATGCATTGTTATTGCATTAATGGATATCTGCTTCGGAGGCATGAATTTTATGGTGTTTTGAGTACTTATGTTGTGTTTGGATCGTTGTAAATTGAGATGTCATCTTTTTTCTGCTACTTTGAAGGGCTATGCTGTATTTGGATTGGAATAAATTGGCTTTGGAGAAAGTTGAATCTTCATAAATATGAGTGCTTAGGTTGTATTTTAGTTGGAATAAATTGGGATGGCAGAAAATTGAATCTAGTTGGATATGAATTTGTAATGGTAATTTTTTTCAATTGGGTGATGGCAGTCCTATGTGGTGTACTTGGGAGGCCACCATGAAGAATTTTTGGAGCCTGAAATGGTTGCAGATTCTCATCATGAACTTCTTGCAGTGGTATTGGGAAGGTAGTGGTTGTAAAACTCAATCCATGCTAGTTACTGGTTTCCCATGATGTTGATTGCAGGCAATGGATTTATATGACATCTAAATAACAAGCTCATTAATTTTCTTTTAGATTTTCAATTGAGGCTGCATGAATTTGTTGTGTTTTTTTCTAGAGAGCTAATTGAGACTCAAGAACCGATGAAAATACGTAACTATGTGATATGATTTTGACATTTTATTTTATTTACAGCAAGGAAGCAGCCAAGGATTCAATCTTTTACTCCTACACCAGAAGTGTGAATGGGTTTGCTGCTCATTTAGAAGAAGAACATGCTGCTGATGTTTCAAGTAATTAGATTCAAGAGTTATGGGTTACAGAATTTAAGACTGTGTTTCCTAAGAACCTTTGAAATTTCTCATTGAAGAAGTTCCTATGTTTTTTAATAGAAAGTAATTGTGGAGCTGATGCAGAGCTCCCAGGAGTATTATCTGTATTTCTTAACAGAGAACAAAAGTTGCACACAACTCGTTCATGGGGATTCCTTGGCTTAGAAGATGGAGATCCAGAAGCAGAGACTGAAGACATCCCTTCTTCTTCTCTCTGGAGAAAAGCAGGATTTGGAAAAGATGTCATTATTGCTAACTTGGATACAGGTAGACCGAACCCCTTCTCATCCTCACAAGTCGGCAATGTGTGGGTTCATGGCTAATCCAGATTTTCAATTATAAATTATACTAATAGCTGAATTAATTTGATTTGATATTTGTTAGGTATGTGGCCTGAAGCTGCAAGCTTCCATGAGACAGGGCTTGGCCCTATCCCTTCGAGATGGAGAGGAAGCTGCCAAAATGGCACCAAATTTAGTGCAGCTAATTGCAACAGGTTCTTTAAATTAACATTCTAACACCCGTCATAGAAATCAGGGACATTGACATTTTTCAACTGCATTTATGATAATACATGTTGAATTTTTTGCCTGTTATTTTGTTTATATGCCAGCTTGTTGTATATGCAGACACTTATTTCATGGATCAATAAAATTAAGAACTTAATCTTGGAGTTATTGTTGCACTCCAGAAAATTGATTGGTGCCAAATATTTCATAAAGGGATATGTGGCTGCAAATAGGCCTCTAAATTTCACCAAAACAGGAGATTATCTTTCGCCGCGAGACAGAGATGGACATGGGACTCATACTCTGTCCACAGCAGGTGGGAATTTTGTGAAAAATGCAAGTATTTATGGATATGCAGAAGGGACTGCAAAGGGAGGGGCTCCCAGTGCCAGGGTTGCGGCCTACAAGGTTTGTTGGCCCGATACCAATACAGGCGAAAGCTCGTGCTATGATTCAGATATTCTTGCAGGATTTGATGCGGGGGTTTATGATGGAGTAGATGTGTTCTCTGTTTCTCTTGGATCTCCTCCTCCTCTTGCAAGTTATTTTCAAGATGGAATTTCCATTGGAGCATTCCATGCTGTCCAAAGAGGAAAGGTGGTGATCTGTTCTGCAGGAAATTATGGTCCAAACCCAGGGACAGTGTCAAATGTGGCTCCATGGATTATTACTGTGGGAGCAAGTAGCATTGATAGACAATTCCCTTCTCTTGCTTTCCTTGGAGATAATAGGAGTTACAAGGTGAGGTGTAGGATCTTGCTTTTCTCACATTGTATTGAAATGGTCTGCAAAAGCATTGAGTTCATTATTTGCATCCCATACAATCACTCTGGATTATTTATTTCATGTTTATGTACAATTATATATGAGGACAGGGACAAAGTCTATCTACACTCACCCTACAAAACAAAATGTACCCCCTGGTATCATCAGTGGATGTCACAGCACCAACTGCAAATAAAACTGTTGGGTATGCCACACACATTCTAAATTTTGTAACTATTTATAAGAACATGAATTCTTTGTATCATCAAAGTTTATTTTTTTACTTCAAGACAAACTGTGATAATTATTCTAAATATTAGTTAGTAACATAAATGATGTTGCAGACAACTTTGTTATCAAGGAGCTTTAGATCCTCAAAAAGTTAAAGGAAAGATAGTTGCTTGCCTTCGTGGTATCAATCCTAGAGTTGAGAAAGGTGAAGCAGTTCGAATGGCAGGGGGAGCTGGCATGATTCTTTGCAATACACCTCAATATGGCAATGATATTCCAGTAGATTCTTATCTTCTCCCTGTGACACACTTGAATGCAGTTGATGGCGCAGCAGTTCTTGAATATATCAACTCTACAAAGTAGGTTTGGAAATCAATTATTTTAGCAGTTTCTTGAAATTAATATAACATTCTAATTGACAAGCAAGCTTTTGGAAAAACTGCGTAGCAATTGTTTTCTCAATATCTTTGATCACACACTCCGTGAATCATTAACAGGATGAGGAAAAATGCTGGTACTTTAGACTGTCAACATACTGATATGCCACAACATTGTTCTGATGCAGGTCCCCTCTTGCTTACATTGCTCCTCCAAGAACTGTATTGAATACAAAGCCAGCCCCTTTCATGACAGCCTTCTCTTCCACAGGACCAAATTCTCTGTCTCCAGACATACTCAAGGTATAGTCTAATCCTAAAAATTGTGGTGTTCTCGACATTCTTATGTAGAGATGATCATGTTTTGCAAAAAAAAATGATTTGCGTAGTGTGTCAATCCTCAAAATTGTATCCAAAAACTGATTTGGGTAGTGTATCCAATGCAGCCTGATATTACTGCTCCAGGGTTGAACATACTTGCAGCATATTCAAAAGCAACATCCCCAACTGGTGTTAGTTTTGATGATAGGCACGTTGCCTTCAATGTAATTTCAGGCACGTCCATGTCGTGCCCTCATGTTGCTGGTATTGCAGCTTTACTAAAAGCAGCATACCCCCATTGGAGTGCAGCCGCGATTAAGTCAGCCATTATGACTACAGGTATTTGTAGTCATGTACCAGGTGAAAATTATTCAAAATAGGCACGATTATGAGCTTCTGTTCTTTATTACATCATTTTCTATCCAACATTTTTCTATCATTGTCATTATATTTCTTTTTCTTTTGTGATTGAAGCTAGCAGGATGGACAACACCAAGGAAGCAATTAAGGAAGCATCAATGAAAAAAGCAAGTCCATTTAATTATGGTGCAGGTCATATATATCCAAATAAAGCTTCAAATCCTGGTTTAATATATGATCTATTTCTCAAAGACTACTACACATTCTTTTGTGGTTTGGGCTACAATTCAAGCCAAATAAAGATTATTACAGGGAAGGAATTCTCTTGCCCTCCCCAAAAAGAGGCTTTATACAACCTCAACTATCCATCCATTACTGTCTCATCACTGGAAGGACTCCTCTCTGTGAAAAGAACTGTGACGTACGTATCAAATGGACCAGCAGTATTTACAGCAGAGGTAGAGTCTGCTAAAGCACTTGTGTTTACTGTACTTATTAGTTGTAGTTCATTTCAGTTTAGTTGTTGAGTGTTATAATTGTATTTGTGTAGTTTACTATAATTAATTCACGTCATTTTTTTTTGAATGATTTTTTGACATTTAATTTTGGATTTGATATGGAGTTATAATTTGCTCGTAAACTACTGTTCAATATTTATAAATATTGTAACTTGATTTTAATTAATAATAACATTAGTTTTGGTGTTTATTAAAGCTTTTTGATCATGTGTTTTTATCATTTGGTATCAGAACCCTTGCACTCTAAACCCAAGTGAATTTTCTCTCTCTCTCTCTCTCTCTCTCTCTCTCTCTCTCTCTCTCTCTCACACACACACACACACACACACACACACACACACACACACACACACATTATTTCAAACTCGATGAAATCAAAAATTGCTTTGCATATTTGGATGATGTTTGGATTAGGTCGGCCCATTTTGGGGAGTGTGGAGTCATTCAATGGCTCTATCCATTCAGATCTGAATTGGATTTAAATATTACATTGTAGATGAAGCGTTTAACTGAGTTTAGACGATGTTTTGAATGTCCAACTACATTTTGTCAATAAGAGTTGCATTTTTATCCCCTGCAATCATTCTAGATTACTTTATTTCCTGTTTATTTACAATTATCTTTGAGGATAGGGACAAGATCTATTTGCATTCCCCCTAAAAATAAAATGTACCCCCTAGTATCATCAGTGGATGTCACAACACCAAGTACAAATAAAACTTCTGGGTATGGAACACATACAAAAATTTGTTAACCATTGATAATAACATGAAATATTTATATCATAAAAGGCTATTTTCCTTAGCTCAAAAAATATTGTGATGGGTATTATAAATATTAAATAGTAACACAATTGATGTTGTAGACAACTTTGTTATCAAGGAGCTCTAGATACTCAAAACGTTAAAAGAAAGTTAGTTGCTTGCCTTTGTGGTATCAATCCTAGAGTTGAGAAAGGTGAAGCATTTTGAATGGTAGGGTTGATTACATGATTATTTGAAATAGATCTCAATACACAAATGATATTCTAGTAAATACTCATGTTCTTCCTACGACACACGTGAATGCAGTTAATGGCACAATAGTTCTTGATTATATCAACTTTACAAAGTTGGTTTGGAAAGCAATTATTTTTCCATTTTTTAAAAATTAACATTACATTATAATTGACAAATACACTTTTGGAAAAAAAAATGTGTAGATTTTTTTCTCGATGTCTTTGATCACACTCCATAATTCGTCAACAAGATGAGAAAATAGTGGTAATTTAGGCTATCAACATTCTAATATGCTAGTCTGACCAATACATACCTCCTGTAACATAGATCTAAGTGTGGTAGAGGCTCTCTAGAAGGACCCAATTCATATGTGGCCACTATGGTAGGCATGTCTCTCAATATGTGACTGAAACCGCTTAAAACTACTACTTTGACTCCCTTTGTTTCTTTCAATGAGGAAGCAGTGGAGGCAATACTTGAGAGGTGGAGGATTTGTTTTCTTCAAGGGGTATTATTTACCACTTTAATAACTTCTAGCCAAACCTCACCAAGATTTAAGCTTGGGTTATAGATCATTGGCAACCCCTCCTAACAATTAAGTTAGAAATGTATCCTATTTCTAAATGGTTTTCTATTATTGCATTTGATCTCATAGAAGACAAGGTGAAGCTATAAGATCAAATTTGGTTCTAGGATCAACACATCCTGCTAATGAAACCTTGGTTTCCAAACTTCAATCTTATTATTGAATCTTCCATAATCATACCTATCTAGGTCTATCTACCATACGTCCCTTTTCACATGTGGGTAGAACCTTGCTTAAGGACTATTGGTAACTCCCTAGGGGAATTTCTACAGATAGATCATGCAACTAATTGGACTTCCATACTACTTTTGTTTGAATCCTAGTTAACATGGATTTATTGAAGGACTTACCTATAATTGTTGACGTAAAGTTTAGGCATGGCATCTTGACTATTGGGTATGGATTGAGTTCATCAAAACCATGAAGTATAATTGGCTAGACATGTGTACAGAGTATATGAGTTTGTATTTTGTAAAGTCTTTCAAATGTATTCAACCTTGTAAGCTTAAGTAATAGTATAAGAATATGAAGAGTCTTTCCTTTTGAGTATATCGAAAGACTGGAATGTAAAGAGACAATGCTCTATATATAGCACTCAGATGTAATGAAAGATGGTTATGATGTGTGAAATAAACTAATAGAATAGTTTTGATATGGTTCTTCTAATTATCTTGTATCATTGTACTATGCGTAGTGATTACTTTGTTTTACTTTAATATCTATTATTCATTTAACATATGCCAACTTGCTCTATATTTGTGGTTTATATTATTATTCCTTTCATATGTACATATATGTTTTCAAGTAATAATATGGAATTATGAAGTGTATGTCACATTTATCATTGTTCTTGTACTATGCAATCTATCCCTATAATTAACATGTTATGGAGTCTTCCAAGAACCTCTGCTAATAATGATGCAGTGAACATGGACCCATTTAGATGAAATATGTTGAAATGGTTGTTAGGACAAAGGGATATAGAGAGATGTTTGGATGAGAGAATCCTAAATTTTGTACAAGAAGAAACGAGGAGAGTCAAAGTAACTGCAAAGGAGATTAACCAAGAGCATATCTATGGGGAAATCTATGAAATCTTTTAGTGTGAGTTGTGTGGATTGTTAGCTATGTGGATATCTAGGGTGGAATATTATTACTTCATCCTAAGGAGGACATAGCTTATAATTTGTACAAAAGAGAAGTTAGACAAACTACACAACCTAGATACAAATTGGACCTGAACAATAGACTATTGGACAAGGACTACAATTGACAATTATATTATCTAATTTGTAGTACAAGGGTAATAGATTTTGAAGCTACGTAAAATTAATTTATCTAAGGAATAAGGGGAAATTTTTGTACTGACTACCTACTTTAATTACCCGATATTGGTTGTGGAAAATAACATGGTGCCTACTCCAACCAACACAGAGTAGTCACTTCAAGCACTATGGGGGTGCATGTAGGATGAATTGAGTGATGTGAAGATGATTAAAACAAACTTGATCTTGATCCCAAAAAAGGGAAGACAAAAAGACTTAGAGTGAAGAAAATTTTGGGACTAGAAATGGAAGTGCAATAGTAGAGATGATGGAATAAAGAAAGAGATCCAAAATTAACTAAAAATAGGAGTAGAGATAGGCTAGATGATGCTAGAGATAGAAAGATGCAGAGAGATGTTGTGAAAGATGCTAGAAGCAAAAGATGCATAGAGTATGCAAAAGGGCCCAATGAAGAGTAGGAAGAAAATGCAAATGATGTAGATATGGAGATAATATAACAAATAGAAGAAGGTAAGCTAACAATAGAATAATTAGATGGTAGAGGTAGATCATAGTTAATGAAAGGGTTTTTATCTAGACCTAGGAAGGAAAGTTCCTAGGAAGAAGTTAGATTCGAATGTAGAACTATCACAGGATCATTTTCAAAGTTAGAATAAATTCAAACTAGAAGTCATTCATTTCAAGAGTATGCATCTTCCTAGCATAATTTATTATTATAAATAATAAGAAGTGAAGGAGAAGAAGCATATATAGATTAGTTTGATTTCTTTACAAACAAGTTTGGAAAGCTAAGTGTAAAGACAAAGCAAGCATTAGATAGGAAGAAAATAAAAGAAGTGGAATTCCTTTTTAAGACACTTGAAAAGACTAGTATGTAGAAGTCCAGCACTGCACAGTCACATAAATTCATAATCACTAATGTGCAACCACCTTCAATCATAGTTGTTAGTATTCATCAACCTAGGATACCAATTACAAGTGTACCAACTATGGTTCTCAATGCAAGAATGTTTGTTTCGTTAATGCAATAAGATGGGTCTACATATCTTGAGCAATATTTGGTAACATGTGATATGAAGTGGAATGTAAAAAGGGTAACCTATAATGATGTTAAATGTGTGAACTCATAGGTTCTTTATCATGATGAGCCTTAGAGTTGATATGTAAAATAAATGTAAATACTCTCAACTTTACACAAGTTAGAGAACTATTAGTAACATAATTTAAGGTAAAGAATGTACAAGCCAACTATTCAAGACCTAAAGGAGATTCGGTAAAAGTCTGATGAATTAGTTGCATAATATGATCAATGATTTTATGATTTCATGAACATAATTTAATTCATTTTGTATGATAAGGATAAGGATGCTTTGTTTTTAGAAACGATCTGACCAAGAATTATATTTTCCATTGCGCAGACCTAGTACTGGAGTAAATTTGATGCTCGATCTATTTTTTTGAGAGTAGATCAATTAGAGGTTAATGTGGATGATCCCTTAGTTGGTTCCAAGGTTGAGGCCAAGATAGATGCATTCATGATAATAATAGATGAGATGCATGAAAAAAATATCCTAAACTAAGCTTATGGTGCACAAAATACAAATAAGAAAGACATCATATAAATGATTATCCCAAGCTTAAAAATGAGTTTTGTATGATATGAAGGGTAGTAGGGCATGTGACTTCTAAGTGCCATATTTTACAACACTACATACAAAAATCATAGGGTTTGTTTTACAATTTTTGTAAGTCCACTAACCATGATGCAATTAATTTCTAAGCATTACAAGAATTGAAGGAAGATATTACTAATAATGTCTTCACAGTGGTAACACAACAAATACCAATTGTGAAGCAGGCGATTCCAAGACCATAAGATGGTAAGTTGGAATAATACATCATCTCCATTTTATCAATATTATGGTTAGTATCAACAACCTTGGACCAATACAAACCTTCAACCATAACCATCTAATTATGCTCTAATTTTCCCTTAGCACCAATATCGAGGGTATGATGCATAACAAATCCAACAAGGAGGGTGTGTCGGACAACAAACACAAGGTTGGGGATACCAAAAAAATAAAGGTGGATATAGGGGAGGTTACAAGAGAGTATATCGAGGGGGATATCAAGGAGGCCAGAGCAACAAAAATCACCAAACCCAACCACCTTTGTAATGTTATTTATGTGGAACATATAATTACTATGCCAATAATTTCCCTACTAATCCATAGAGACAAATTTACTATGTATACTACAAAGTTGAAGGTCAACACCAAATAAAATATTGTCCAGTGCTTAAGAAACAAGGGAAAGAGAGGCCAATGCACAATGTACACATGACTAATGTGCGACCAAAGGAGAATGCCTTTGTGAAAACAATCCCCAGGCAATAAAGATTAGAATAAGGGTTACCACCATTAGAAAATGCCACAACATTAAGGGATTAGAAAAGTACAGTAGGACAAATATCTTGATATTTCTACTGAAAAGAATTTGATGTATAAGTTTCACAGGTTCTGCAAGAAATCCAACGACTCAACCCACTATTGAAATCCTACATAGGTTTATATCTCATTTCTTGTTTTCTTTCTACCAACAAAAGATGGAGAACACTTTTATACACCCTATACCCATTTTTCATTAAATATAATATGTATCTACAATTATTTACCCACCTACTCAAGATAGAGAACAAATCACGCACTCTTGAAACTTTGATGCTATAATTTATCTCTATGACATCTATCAACTTTACTATCTATGTAGGACACTCTAATACATTAAAACCTTCTATCCAACCCTTTTTCTAGGTTGGAAGATGTATTTACAAACTCCCAATATCTTACTTTGTTTTTATATCCATAATTTATCTTGTGGAAAACAAGCTCTTCAAAATATCTCAACCTTATTTGTATGCCTTTTCCTTCCTTGAATCATAGAAACCACCTCTACATATTCTACCCTATCTCGTTGGAAGATGTATTCAATTAATTTCAATGCACACACACAAATGTGAAATAAAAATCACTAAAAGGGACTATAACCTTTCTCTAATACCAAATGATGCAATCGTGGTTATGGTGTCCATTGAAGGACACTCTTAGGCCACACAAGCCCTAGATTTAACACAATAAATAGACTAACTTGTAGTCCTACACAAGGAAAAAAATATACTTAAATGAAATTAACAATGTTTTTTATTAATACAAATAAGGAAATAAAACTTGCATTTTGATTATATCCTTTTAAAAGTTACTACAGTCTAAAGATGAGATGCATTACAACCTTTCACCCTCTCAGATCTATGCCTCACACAAATCTCTACTTGAACTGATCTAGGTTCTCTCTCTCTCTAAAATTCTATAAAAAAACTTCCAAGAACTACCCAGCAATTTTCAATGAGTCTCCTAGAATACTCTCAAAAGTGTAGTGACATGTTTATAGAGATACATGATCCACCTACTTACATTAATGATCTTAACTACCCACTAATGCCATAATCATTAAATATATGTAACATAAAACCATGATCCACAGTCATCAAATTATTGTAACACATCAGGATTCATCACAAATATTAAAAAACATTTACATTTTTGATATTTATAACATATTATAAGTTCCATAACATGTCACCAAGGCTCAACACTAAGTCAAAAATTTATTGAACATTTAACATCCTATTGGAAATCAGCCACACATAAGTTCCAAGAAAAGATATTTTTTGGAAACAAACCATAACCTTGCACCATAAACTAATTTAATAGATGGAATAAAAATTATGTCAATATGATTCATGTAGGGACCACAAGTTATTGCAGTGCTTGTAGTATATTTTGCATTTTCTAGAAAACCATAATAATACAAAGAAATCTATTTTGGTATATGGATTTATAATTATGATACAAATGTCACTATAAAACCACATGTTATTGCAATCCATGTAGATTATTTTTCATTTTCATGAGCATATGTAGTATGATGGTAAAATATGAGTAGACATACGGGTTCCTTAATCAATTTCATTGACTCCTATAAATCTTCAAGTTATTTCAATCTCTATAGCTCTATTTATGGCTATGTGTTGATTTACAAGTCTCGATTAGGTTTTTTCAGGTGTTGTCACTTGCTAAGATTTTTTAAATTTTAAATACATGCTACAAGATGTTGCATTGCACTAAAGAGTGCTCTATAATATACAAGTATATCCATAGTTTCAATTCATGTTTTAAGGTGTTGTGCCACTGAATAATAGTGTGTGCCAACTTTAAAAATGGTTTGAGGAACAAATATGGACTGTGGACCTAATGCAATGATTCTTAAACACCACAAACCTTATAACATTAGATATTTGTAAACCCATGTATTACTATCTATCTTACTCATATTTTGGGTTGATGTATGATTGCACAAGGCACCAGATGCTCCTACAAGGCATATAGAAATCCCTTTTTTGTAAACATAAATAAGCCCTAAACCACTAGCATCTCTACACTTTCAAGAGATATCCCAAACCACCTAATGAAATCATTTATTTCTTTCAAATTGGCCTAAAATAAATCTATGAATATCTTCTCTAGATTTTATTTAGACTACTTTAGATGGATCCCAATAGTAAGAGTAGTAGATATGGATTATTTTTAAAACTTTAGAATAAATACATAACTTTCCTACAAGCAAAATGGGTTTGGTTATCCAGTAGGAAAGCTTATTATCCACTCATTGAATAACATAAATACAAAATTCCACTTGAGATACATGGAATGAAAATGGGATTCCAAAAAACTTTAACATTTCACCATGAGAGATCCACTTCCATTGACAAGAATCAAACCAATTTGGGTTAGGTCAATATGATTTTATATAACATTGAGAGTTACCCCATTAGATCATAGACCCTAAAGAAAGAAAAAACATCTTTAAGCACTCCATAATGCTCTTGACCACAATATATTCTTTAAGGATTGTGAGAAAATGGTCACCATAAAAATATCTATTGATTAGTTGGTCTTAACGGGAATGATTAAGTGATACCCCCTTTATCATGCCTCTAGATGAATAACCCCCTAGTGGGTACCCAAAACCTAAACTAGCTAAAACATAAAGAGAAGGGACTAAGGGATAACCCTTTCTAAGAAATTTGAATAATCCAAATTTATCAAATTGATGGTTATTAATAGTGAGGCAATTAGATCATATCTAAAGAGGGTCTTGTTGATTTGTATAAATAGGGGCCCAAAACTATGATCTTGAAGTATATAAATAATGAAAATCCATATAATCTTATCATAATATTTCTCAAAAAAAAGAAAGAAAGGTTTAGGTTGGGAAGTACAATCCCATTCCATTCTCTTTTAGACAATAATATTATTAAGGAAATAATGTTTAATAGACCTTGAACAATAAAACTTATTGTCACTATTATACAAATAGAGTTATGGGAAAGGTCCTAGTAGTGGTGCACCTACCAATGGTGGAATAGGGTTTTTGTTCAAGGGTACTCCATTAATAGAATATATTGTTGTGTATAAATATTAAAGTGCACTAGTAGTGGTGCATGTAGTATCCAATACGTGTTCAACATTTACTCTCTAAAAATAAAATTAACCAATAACATATTGACAAGTAAGACTCAAGTATTGAACTCTAATGCACATCTATTAGTACTCCAAAGGTTAAGTTTTGGTCATAGGTTTAAAAAATACATTTTATGACCTCTCATGATAAAATTGATTACATCATAAAATTTATAATGAATTAGACCTTGAAACCTTAGTTATAAGTAGTTAAGATGACATATTAAAATGAGTAATTTTTTTGAAATCTATTATAATGTTATGGCACCTTAATTTGTTGTCCAAAGTTAGGGTGTACCACTACTGGGACCTTTCCTCTAACTTATTTTTTTAACATGAATAATTATTTCTAAACACTCTTATAAAGATATCAATGCCCATAATAACACTTTCCACCAATCAATCCAACATGTAACACTAATAAGGTGAGGAAAAAGGTTCCAAATCCACTTGATACACTTAAGAGTTATTTCATATTATAGGTGAGAAGTGTTGATACATATTTGATATTGAAAGTCTTCATTAGAATGAAAGAACACTCAATTCAAAATGTTGTGAATTGATGATATATAGAACAAGGGGCACGAAGTGCCAAGTCCCTATAGGGAAGTATCAATTTTGCTATTCTAAGACATCTAAAACTATTGCAGATTATTTTTTGGGACATGGAATGTAGGAGGTAAGCCACCTTACAATGGCCTCAGGTTGGATGAATTGCTACATGCATTGACTTCAACATATATCTATGTTTTTAGGTACAAACAAAATCCTCTCATTCCATCCATTTTATAATAAGAAAATAACTACACAGATATTTTTTAGGTTATTTTATGGGACTTTTCCTTATGGGATCATAAAAATACTCAATTTATGGATACTGTATAGACATCCAAAATTCATTATCTAGAAAAAGGACTCTCTAGAATATGAACAAAAGTAAGCTAAAAAACTAAGGCCAACCATTTAGAAATGAAGAAGATAAATATCTAAATTAAAATATAATGTATTTGACAAAACATTTAACCATAACTTGATGACCTATTAGCCAAACCATTCTTCCTATGCCTTGAAGAATGTCTAAGATTGAATGAGCCTTTCTTCATATTTGTTCTAGAGTTTTTTGAGAAAGTGAAACAGACTAGCCACTTCTAAGGAAGGAAAATAGAACTATTAAACCTTAACCAAAGCTAAAACATCATTTAGGTTTTATATTCTTATGAAAAAGGTCAAATAGATTGCATGTTTTTTAAGGAAAAGTAAGATAATAATTTTAACAAAGGTATTAATAATTGCCATCATGTTGTGATTTTACATCTGAAATTCTCCATGTTTCACAACATCCAATTTGATAACATGAAAATAACCACAAAGATATTATTCTGATTTTTGGTTTTTAGGAAAAAAACATAGATTGAGAAACAATTGATTATGTTTGCATTCACTTCATAAACTCTAGAATTTATCAACTAGAGTTGTGACTACCTTTGGTGATTGTGGATTTACTTGTAGATCCATATGGCCATATGTGAGAATTCTATAGGAGGATGCAATACTATAACTATGGAATTATCCTTCCAAAGTAATCAATATTCACGGCATCACATGGTGCAAGAGCTTTGTCATGGTTACATGTATGAGTGAATGCTTATATCAAACCTGACCTTGATGTTCACATTAATGTCCAGAGATTTTGATTTTTTAATTCTAACCATGGTAGATATTTATGGATAACTACATAAAAATTTTCACAATACAAATATTTAGGCCATATGTTTAATAATCATTTAGAAAAACAAAAACCACTACTACTGCTTATTTACAAAAACTAGATGCAATAACAAATTCTATCCAAATAAAGCACCATTACAAAAGAAACAATTGTAGTAAAAAAAAAAGTATAACTTTGAACTATAGAAATAACTAGCTAAAATTTGAAAAATTAAAGTTGAATATCATTCACAACATTAGAAATTTACATATCAAAAATTAGGTATCTTTTATATATAACCATTACTGGCTGGTTGAAATGTATATTACCAGTCATTATAACATGTCTTGCAGCAGTCAAATTTGAAATCTACCATGTCCTTCAAAGGGTTCTTCAACCAATAAAATAAGTTTTATTACCTTTAAAATAAAAATGTTTATCTAAATAAAGTCTAATTTCTTATACATGAGGGGTTTGTAGCCAACAAAATAAGTCTGATTACCTTTCAAATAAAAATGTTTAGCTAAATAAAGTCTAATTTTTTATACATCATTCATATCAACTAGACTTGTGACTACCTCTGGTGATTTTGGATTTGCCTATAGATCCATATGGCAAGTGTTTTTTTATCTACAGATGATGCATGATGCAATATTTTTTTGATAATGAGCATCATACCTTTTATGAATGTCATAAGAATGCATCACATCCCAAGTCATGTCGATATCTAGAGATGAAAATATGCTAAGAGAACCTATTGTATCATAAGCATTGGTAGATTGCTTTCAAATTTACATCTACTGAATATTACAGAGTAAGTGATAAGCCACCATGACTGTTAAATCTCTACTTCCTCTAGTATACCAAAAATCACTAGCCAAAGCCTTGATCTATTTTTGGGTAATCTAATTTCTGCCACCCATTTACCCCAGTCCCTTTGTCTAACCCATCTATAATGCTTAGTGGATTGATTATTATTGATCCTCATATACTACTTAGCCACATGTTTCATTAGTTGTGGTCTGTGACTGAGGTAGTCTATTGAATCTTTCTATTTTCTCAATTGTTAGATTTTAACTTGTTGTCTCTACCAAAGCTAAAATTCAATCTCGATTAGAGTTAATTAACAAATAAAATTCATAGAGTGAAACTCTTTGGAATTTACCACATGTAAATTCTCAAGACATTGTTGATTAGTATTGTCTTCTATCCCTTAAAAACTTGGGCAAGACCATTACATACTATTTTTGCCACCATTGTTGTCTCCATGAGAAATTACCTTTAAAACAAAAATCCTCCAAACAAGCTCAAGGAAATAAATACACTACCTAGAGCACAAAACAAACCCCAAAATAAATTCTTGGTATGAAAATAGTGAGGAGATGATGGTCGGGAAAAAAAGAGATGTCAAATAGGCTAGTGTTTAAATAACCCTTGTATATATTATATTTGTTGCAAACTTTTGTTTCAAGATCTAATTAGAGGTGACAAACCTTAGGTCTGAAAGAGGAACCCAAACTTTATAATTAAATAAAAAAATGGCCTAGACATTTGCATCTCCTATTTCAACAAAATCAAAAAAATATTAACTTTGAACTATAGAAAATTTGTTTAAAATTTGAAAAAGTAAAGCTGAAAATCATTCAAATATCTATAAAAGCTATGAAAATACCCAATTATATTCCCTAATACCAAACATCCATGGATTTATCTATTGTAGGGGGTACCTAATACATGTCAAGAGTCCAAGAATAAATCCAAATTAGTGGGCATGAAATGAACCTGTGTTAGAAGACATTTCCCCAAAGGCTATTTTGATTCAAATTTTCTATTAGGTTATTTATCTTTGGATTTAGGTGTATCTCATTTGGAAGCATCAACTCAGATCTCTCTTATAGATGTCATGGGATCTGCATTACCCTGTAGTAACAGAGTTAGTGGAATCCTAAATCATTACATGTGCAACAGTAAATGGTTTGTAAGGTTGTATTAAAAAGATCAAGATATTAGTTTCTTAGTAATAATTGATAAAAACTCTAGGAAACTACTAAATAGATAAACTTGAGATAATTTACCTGATAATTAGATACTCCCTATCATTGGATAACTTTTTTATTTTTCCTTATTTCTATTAAGCTTTCAATACGAGTAGATAGTAATCATCTACAAAATGGAATAGTTAATATACTAACAACACTAAGCAATGAAAAATAGATAATATAAATCTTTACTTGAGTTTAATAATGAATATTGTACTATTCATAATAGTTTAAAATGAAATTTGACATATTGTTTAGGCATGGATGTAACATAAAATAAAAACTGACATATTTGTGAATAATTGCTAACAAAATAAGTTTGATTTGATATTTTTCTGTCAAGAGAAAATCATCTTAAGTTGAAATATGTTGTGTGTAAAATAAAAATAAAATTTCAATGTGACGGCTAACTTTAAATATCACCTTTCAAATAATTGTTTTTAGCTAAATAAAAGTCTAAACACTGCACTAGTTGAGGTTTTGATCTAGGTTTAAGCAAAACCTCAACTAGCCTATGTTGAAAGTGCTTGATTAAACTTGGAAATGCATGTCAAGATTCCAAGAATAAAGGCAAATTAGTGGGCATGAAATGAACCTGAATTCAAATTTTCTATTGGGTTATTTATCTTTGGATTTAGGTGTCTCTCATTTGGAGGCATTAACTCAGATTTCCATTGTACATGTCATGGGAGTTGCATTAGCCTATAGTAACAGAGTTACTGGAAGCCTAAATCATTTCATGTGTAGTAGTAAATGGTTTGTAAGGTTGTATTAGAAAGATCAAGATATTAGTTTCTTAGTAATAATTGATAACAGCTCTAGGAAACTACTAAATGGGTAAACTTGAGATAATATACCTTATACTTGGATACTTCCTAACATTGGATAGCTTCTTTATTTTTCATGCTTTTTATTAAGCTTTCAGTACAATTAGATAGTACTCATATATAAAATGGAATAGTTAATATACTGACTACATTGAGCAATGGAAACTAAATAATATAAATCTCTACTTGGGTTTAATAATGAAGATTGTACTATTCATAATAGTTTAAAACAAAAACTAACATATTTTTCAGGCATGGCTATAACATAAAACAAAAATTGACATATTTTTGAGTAATTGTTATCTTATATTATTGAGATCTAGCTTAGACATGTAAGACTTGGCAATAAATATAGAAGATAAATAAGCATTAAGAATGTAAACCTTTTTCTTTACCATTGGATTATGTGCTTTTGTAGCCTCCTTGTTAGTGCATCACTGTTGAGACTTATGCATTTAGGTAATATTAGTGTAGGTTTTTATTTTTCCCCATTTATTAATTAGGGAAATTATATTTCTTGTGCATACATGGAGTTTTCCTACATTTGTGGGATAGGCTAGCTTATGTGGAGGTGTGTGTCATAGATGTGTCATAAGAATGTCATAAGTAACTCCCTTGATGGGAGTTACTTTTCTATTCTTAGCACCTTGTCACCACCTTTCATGGAGGAGTTACATTCTATTCTTGGGATGCCTTGTCCACCTTTTGTGGAGGAGTTACTTTCGTACTCTCCTATTTGTATTCCTCACTTTGGCCATCTCATGCTAATCAGATTTTGGTTTTCTCCATTTTGTCTTGTGCAATTTCTGTTATTGTGTTATTTTCAAATTGCTTTGGCATCTATGTGGTGTGCACTTGTTCATCTAGTGTGATCACATCTCCATTGCACTTGCATTATCTAGATTTTGGCAACAACTCTGATATGGTATCAGAGCTTTCTCTGTAATCTTGTGTGTGTTTATGATTTTATCTTATTTTGAAATCAAGAGGAGTGGAGTTCTCTTTATTTTTTTATTCTAGATTTGGTCTAAAATTTAAAAAAAACTTTCAAAATCTTTTTTGGGTAGTTTCCTTGGAAATCCTTGGCCTTTGGGTGTTTTTTTGGCTGTCTTCACTTCAGGAGTAGCATTCAACAAGTAGAAGAAAGGAGAAACATTCAACCATAGTGATGAAGCCTTTGGATTACTGATCTTTTCTGTGTCTCCAAAACTTCTCTTCCACTTAGAATCCTCCCAAACACCTAATGACATATGGGACACCTTAGAAAAGTTGTTTGGGAAGCTTGATGATATGAGAGGTCATGAGCTCGAAAACGAACTCATAAGTCTAAGTCCTAGCAACTTTGACAACTAAGTTTAAGGCCCTTAGATTGTAATTGAAAGAGTGCGGGATAGAGAAGAAAGATGATCAAATCATACTTTCTATTCTCGCAAAGCTAGGTCCAAGCTATTCAGTCTTTGTCTCCACTTTCCATGCCACAAAAAGTGCCCTTGGCACTACATGAAAAATGCCTTCTTTGGATTCATTCATTACCAACTTGACTAGGGAGCAAGAGAAGCTAATTCAGATGGGCACAATGAAGTCTACTCAACCCCAAGCCTTAATAGCTAGAAATGGTAAGGATAAGACTTCAACAAAGGAGAAGAAGAAAAAGAATAAGGACTAGGAGAAGAAGAAAGAAAACACCAATCCTACCAAAAACAACACTAAGTCTTCATCCTCCAATGCTAAACCTAAGAAGGAGAAAGTTAAGTGTGCCTATTATAAAAAGACAAGGCATGATGAACACAAGTGCATGAAGAAATAAATAGACCACCTAACTCATCTTCTAGAGAAGAACATAGGTGTTTCAGAGTCCATCAAGTAGAATTCATCAACCCAAGATTCTACTAAGGCAAAAGGCAAAGGTAAAGAGAAAGAAAAGGGCAAGGCCCTTATAGCTACAATAGCTTCCACATCTTCATGGGTCATCGACTCAGGTGCTTTTCACCACATGGGCTCTTCACTAGTTGAGTTTTCATCTTTCGAGCCTTGTAGCATGACTTCAATTAGTTTAGGTAATGACACATCAATTTCCATTGCAGGGAGAGGGTCAATTGAAATGGAAGGAGGAACATTCAATAATGTTCTAAGTGTTCCTTCTCTTTCAACCAATCTCCTATCAGTATACCAAATCACTCACATTGGTCGGGGCATGAGAGTTGAGTTTTCACCAGATTTAGTGTCTATTAGGGAGTTGCATAGTGATACTATAGTGGCAGTGGGTAGGGCAGATCACCAAGCCAAGTTATACACCTTCTCACATTTTGCATCAGATTCTTCTCCAACAGCATTGCTGACTCATTCAGATGGAGTTATCAAATTATGGCATGAGTGGTTTGGCCACCTTAACTACCACTACCTTGAGCAACTTTGCAAAAATGACATGGTCATTAGCTTGCCTCATGTCCAATTCTCAAAAGGACTTTGTGAGGGGTGCTCCCTTGGGAAGCATCCCGAAGCAAAATTTTACAAAGGTAAAGCTTGGAGGGCTTCACAACCTTTGGAGTTAGTCCACAGTGATGTATCAAGACCCTTTCCCAAACCATCTTTCACAAGGGCCAAGTACATCCTCACTTTCATTGATGATTTCTCTAGGTACACTTGGATAAATTTTCTCAAACAAAAGTCTGAAGTGTTTGAAAATTTTCTAGACTTCAAGGCTCTTGTTGAGAAACAAAGTGAGAAATCCATCAAGGTTCTTCAAACTGATAATGGAGGGGAGTATGTCAGCATCAGGTTTGAGTAGTTTTACACCATAGCGGGGATTAATTTGTAGCGCACAGTCACCTATAGTCCTTCACAAAATGGGGTTGCAAAATGCAAGAATAGGTTCTTGAAAGAGATGGCTAGTTGTATGATTCACTCCAAATCCCTAGCACCACAATACTGGGCCGAAGCTATCAATTGTGCTTGCTACATTTAAATAGGGTTCCTCACAAAGCTTTGAAAGGGATAACACCCTTTGAAGCTTGGCATAAAAGGAAACCTAATGTTGAGCACCTCAGGGTTTTTGAATCCCCAGCCATAACCCACATTTTGAAGAAGAAATGCAAAGCTATGGAATGCCAGTCCAAGCCTTGCATCTTTGTAGGATATTCAGATGGTATTAAGGGATATCACCTTCTAGATCCAGTCACACATGAGTTGTTCATCAAGAGAAGTGTCCATTTTTAGGAGACTCCTAGAGACTCAACACTTGACACTTCTTCTCCCTCATCAGATCTACTTCTTCATGATGATTCCTCATCAAATTCAGATCAGCCACAGCAAGTTCTTGAGCCAGAGTCATCTTCTTCTTCTTCGAGTTTAGACAGTGAGGACAATGATGCAGAGTCATCCACCTCTAGTCAGTTAGAGGATGAAGAGTTAACACCTGACTCACCCACTTTTGAGCCACTTTGGGCTAGACAGACACTTGAGAGTGTTGGCACTGGGCAAGAGATCCCGTAGATGACAGATGTACTAGGGGGATTTTTAGAGAGATCCACATGCTTTCTTTGCTTTAGTTTTAGATCCACAGTCTTTTCAAGAGGCATCAGGGGTACTTGAGTGGGATAGTGCTACGGAGGAAGAATATTTTTCCTTAATCAAAAATCACACTTGGGACTTGACATCACTTCCTAAGGGAAGAAAGATGGTTCAATGTAGGTGGATATATCGGACCAAGTTTTCAGCAGATGGGTCAGTTGATAAGTATAAGGTGTGATTGGTCGCCAAGGGTTTCTCACAAGTGGCAGGCATTGACTACTTAGAGACCTTTATACCTGTTGCCAAGATGACTTCTATCTGACTCACCTTGGCTATTGCCACAACACATGGTTGGGATGTGCATCAGATGGATGTGAAGAGTGCCTTTCTTCATGGAGACCTTGAGGAGGAGATCTACATGGAGCAGCCACCAGGATTTGTTTAGGACTCTTCCTTAGTATGCAGACTTAGGAAATCTATCTATGGCCTCAAACAAGCCCCTTGGGCTTGGTATGCCAAGATGGATTCCTTCCTTCTCACAGCGGGTTTCACTAGGTGTCATTCTGATCCCAATGTCTACTTCTTACGACAGGATGATTCGCTCTTGATTTTGGTTCTATATGTTGATGATCTTTTGATCACCGAGATTTCCTCATTGGCTATTGTAGCGGTGAAGGCATCTCTTCAGGATAGATTTGACATGACAAACTTGGGTCTATTGCACTACTTCCTTGGCATCGAGATCTCACAGTCAAATTTAGGGATTTCACTTGCATAGCCTAAGTATGCTCTTGACTTATTGGCTCAATTTCACATGGATGATTGCAAGCCATCTCTAACTCCCTTTCTATCAGGAGTCAAGCTTGAGACTGATTATTCTTCACCATTGGTTGATGCCACTCTGTATCGACAACTTGTTGGTAGTCTCATCTACTTGACTCACACCAGGCCTAACATTTCATATACAGTGGGACTTGTCTCCAAATTCATGCAATAACCCCATGAGCTGCATTGAAAAGTAGCTAAGAGGATCTTGCATTACATACAGGGTTCACATAGATATGGGATTCATTACAAATTTGGCATAGAGGTTGACTTGGTTGGATATACAGATTCAGACTAGGCTGGTGATTCACAGACTCGCAAGTCCACTTTTGGTTACAGTTTCTCTCTAGGTTCTGGTCCTATCAATTGGTCTAGCAAGAAGCAAAATGCTATTGCTATATCATCCATAGAGGCAGAGTACAGGGGAGTTGTTAATGCATCTACTGAGGCTATTTGGCTTTAGGGGATTCTTTTTGAGTTTGGCATTCCTATCAGGTAGCCCACCATAATTTATTATGACAACCAAAGTACCATACATATTTTTAAGAATCTAGTTTAGTACCAGTAGACCAAGCACATAGAGATTCACATGCATTTCATTCGAGAGCTTATTCATGGTTAGGTCATTGACTTGATATTTTGCTAGTCTTTAGAGCAGGTTGTAGACATCTTCACCAAACCTTTCACCAAGAACAAGTTCATTCATCTACGAGCTCTTCTTGGGGTGTAGTCCACATCTGCAGTAGCATCATCTTCAGGGGGCCTTCTAGCCTCTTCTTTTCTTTCATGTCTCTCTTTTGGGGGGGGGGGGGGGGGGGGGAGTTTTTTCCTACGGGTTTTCTCCCTTTCTCTATCTTATGGGAAATTGCATTTGTACATGGGTACCTCATCAGGCCTATTTGTCGGGACCCATCTTATATTTCCACACTGCCCACCTAATCTACACTTATGGGGGGGTATTAGTGTATGTTTTTATTTTTCCCTATTTATTAATTAGGGAAATTGTATTGCTTGTGCATACATGGAGTTTTCCTACATTTATGGGATAGGCTAGCTTATGTGGAGGTGTGTGTCATAGATGTGTCATAGGTGTCATAAGAATGTCATAAGTAACTCCCTTGATGGGAGTTATTTTTCTATTCTTAGCACCTTGTCACCACCTTTCATGGAGGAGTTACATTCTATTCTTGGGGTGCCTTGTCCACCTTTTGTGGAAGAGTTACTTTCATACTCTCCTATTTGTATTTCTCACTTTGGCCATCTCATGCTAATCAGATTTTGGTTTTCTCCATTTTGTCTTGTGTAATTTCTCTTATTGTGTTATTTTCAAATTGCTTTAGCATCTATGTGGTGTGCACTTGTTCATCTTGTGTGATCACATCTCCTTTGCACTTGCATTATCCGGATTCTGGCAACAACTCAGATAGGTAACTCATCTAGCTCAATTGACAGTGATATCATTAAAGATGAGGTGCAAATGTTTACATTAAACAATACATTACATGCAGAATCAATGGTTGATATTCTATAAATTAGATCATAAGCACATGTAGACACCACAACATTTTGAAAGAATATGTGCCAGTTACTAGACAACTTATAAATGTAAAAAGTGCCTAACATAACTAGATTGATTTCTGTCCAATACTAATTGACATTATTTTTGTACTAAAGATTTTATTGTAAGCATAAAAAATTATTGAAAAACACATTATTTTATAATAAAAACATATGGCAAGATATCATTTTATCCCTTTGAATATTTTCAAAATGCATAAGTCATCAACCATAAAATAATATCCATGATAACTTATAAATGTAAAAAGTGCATAACATAACCAGATTGATTTCTATCTGATACTAATTAGAATTATTTTTATATTGAAAATCAAAAACTTGGTTCTATAATTCCAGTCACAATAATCAATGCAGATAAAAAATCATTCTAGATAACTTAGGGGAGGAAGTAAGAGCTCAAATATGAACCACTACGTAATTTTACTATTTTTTTTTAAAGACTAGTATTTGATAATCAATGCAAAAAACTAAATTCAATTTAAAGAGCATGACTTGAATACATAATATGATAATGCAAAGGTTTTGAACATTTTTTGAATCTATCGATCATTGTATTAAAATATGTGACCAAAATTGGAATTAAAAATATCACAAAAATGAGTTGAAAATCTAGGCATATGTTTAAGAAAAGGAAAAACTAAAAAAAAAGTGCATTATTTGTAGATATATGCATGCAAATAAATTCAAAGCATCAGTTGCAATCATACAGGAATAGTGATGTAAGATATATTATTTTTGATATTTACATATTTATGGTGTTTAAAAAATATTATGTAGCATATCAATATAGGTGTAACTATTACATTTGCAAATACTTAATCATGATGAAAAATGAAAAGAGTTTAGATGTCTAATGACTTAGACAATATAGCTAAATAACATAGTCATGTGAGCATTAACAAAGTCTAAAAAGTGTCACTATTGTGTCTTCAAAATATGGATGTGTCTTAAAGTCAAGAAGAAGCAAAGCAAGAAAGACATGTATCAATAAAATGTAAAAATAGTTATCTAAATCTACGAAACATTTATGTAATGGAAAATTGGAAGCAACTCACCGATTTGGAATCATGATTCATTCTTTTTTAATTTTAGAAACAATATTAACAATTGTAATTGTGAATGTATCATTTACTTGGAACTTATGCAATAGAAACATAGTTGCTAAAATGTCTTGCTTGTGTTATTGAAAATATATTGATGTTAGTTATGGTAGCAAAGTCTGAAGCATTGGTTTATGTGATATGCATTCAATTTTTCCATCTTTTGTATGGATATTGCATGACAATGCATGCACATAGGAAAGTCCTAAATTTCAAGGGAAGATTGGATAATGTAAAGAATTATTGTCATGAACATCCATTATTTTAATTACATGCTTACAAGAATTGCATATTGACTAGAAGGGATCCAAGTAAATACTCTTTTGTTTTAGCATTCTTGTGGCTTGTTGATGTTAATATTAAATAAGTAATGAAAATATAACTTGAAATTGTTGCTAGTGAGCAAAATAAGAAGTAAGAATATGAATACTTGCCTCAATGTTTACTATTATGATCATTTGAAAATGTTTCATGGTGCATTCATTAGGTAAAGGTTCAATGAAAGAAGTAGAATTTGCTCAAAAAGTTTGAGAGCCTTTTGGGCCTTTGTAAACAATGTTTTTGAAAATGTATATTGGTTTTTTTTGGACATTTGTTGAACTTGTATCTCATGGCACAATTGATGATGTTGTTCAGTGAGTTGAATCTACGAATAAAATAGTTATATTTAATTTATAAATAGAGAAAAAGCTTATTGAAGGGAAAATAAATATGAAAATAAAAATAGACTTACAATTTCAGTGTTATATTCTATTTCTCCATCTTTGACATGTAAACTAAATTGTGTATTTGTTTGTTGGAAGCTTATAACCAAAGCTCCAAATGAGCCAACTAAGTATGAATAATTTAAGTCCACAACATTAGCAATTGTACTATCAAGTGGGATTTTTTTTTTTTTGCAACTTTTAGGTATATTTTATATGCTTGATTTTGTAGTTAGAAAAATACACAAGGCATCATCTCCTCTTTCATATTTTGTTTTTTCTTTGATTAGAAAGTCTGAAATGTGAATGTTTTTTCCTAGAGCTATGTATGTTTCACATTTTTTCTATAAATTTATTACTAATATTAATTGTTATAGTCATTTCACCATGAACATAAACCAAATCAATATGCAGTATCTGTACTTTAATTGGAGAATTTGAATTTGTGATATGAGTAGGTCCATAAACAGTCAAAATATCTCCTTCAAAAATAGTTATAGCATTCCCAACATAAATATCTAGTATTGTGCCTGAAGGAATTGGTTTTGTTCTTATGTTGAAAGGACAGGATTTTCTTTTAAAATGTTGTAACAAGGTATGTAATAATTTAGCATGTTTTGACTTTTTTCAAAAGACTGTTATTCAATAAGCAATGCAAAAAACTAAATTCAATTTAAGATTTACCATTTATTAGCTATTATTGAGGATATATTGTTTAATTTCTCTTAGACGACTCTATTAATAGTTGTTCAATACATTTTTCATTCTCTAGAATATTTGATTTTGAATCCATTGTTTTGGCTTATTTTGCTAAAACAACATGTTTTTTTTTTAATTTGTTTCTTCAATGAATGCAATCAATGAACTTTAAATTTGTATGAGCAATAAACTATGAATAGAAGCATCAACAATGATTTTTTTTCATTAATGCTAATGATTATACTTCTTGTCTATGACTAGATAAATGGCATTGTCATCGGTCCAATATGTTTCTATTATTATAATTTGAATATGTTATTTTGAACTGTTTGATCGAACATGGTCTATGCTTTTGTTTGGATATTGTTTTTGTCTATGTGGCAAAAAATGCATATTACAAATTGACATATGTTTTTTGAGTATCATTGGTGATTTGTTATAAATATACATGTCAATGTTAAATTATCATACTATATAGATTTCATTAGATGTGTTTGAATTTAACAATGTTTTTTTCAATAACATTTATAATATCTAGGACAGAAGCATAGGGGGATGCATATATATTAACAATTGTAAATTCATGTCCATGTATCATGGCATTTATTTTTAATGATTCCACTTGATTTGTAATGTATTTTATTGGATTTGAGGTGATAACATGTCTCTAGACATATATCATTATACCATGCACATTGTGTATTGAATTACAAGCCATGAAATTTGGGATATGATTAGTGGAATTGTTAGATACAATACATGTTTATTGTAAGCATAGTATATCTCATTTCATTAAATCATGATCTTCAATAATGTATTCAAGATGTGTACTAAGACTATGAGTGTTTAATGAACATATAATAATAGATGAAGTAAATGTATTTGATCTAAGACTATGTTATAACACCCATTCAGAGTTCAATTCTGATCATGACATTTCAATGGAAATTTTCTTTTTAACTCTAATGTTTTTATTTGAAAGTGGACTTAGAAAATAAAATTAATTGATGGATTTTATAAGAGAAATATTTGTATATGCCAATCCATGCCTTGATACACTAAGTGGTTTGAATGCAACTCCTTCTAGGGCAAGACCTTGGGACCTGTGTATAGTACGGGCATAAGCTAATTATATTAGAAACTAAGCCCGTGTTGTCAAATGTTTTTTTCTAAATGGGCATGTGAAATGGTCTTGAAACTAAAAAAATAGGAGTCCAATCTGGATCAATATTAATTTTAAATATATGAAAATGTTTCATTCTTTACAAATGTCCAATGTTGACATCATTGAATTTTACCCAAATAATGTAAATGTCATGTTCTTTGGTGTAAAGTTTAAATATATCATCCAAACCATTGACAAGGCCATCTTGAATTTCATAATTTTTATCAAAAAGTTCCACTAAAATATTAGGATTAAAAGTGATTTTTCTTGGTAGACATACAACTTTGTCATATCCTTGATTTTCATTATACATATCATCTTCTTTGTCTATTGCATGGATATCGATTTCTTTGTGTGGAACAAGTTTTAGAATTTTATTATTATGTGCCTCAACATCGCTATTTAAGTAAAAGAGATATGTAAACAAAGGATCATTTAGTTCTGGATGTAAGCATTTATTATTAAGATATGTATTGTCAATGTTTGTCTATGAGCATGTGCATATTCTATTTATTATTGACACAAAGATCTCATATTTTTGCCTCATAATTTGGTGTAGCTAATAACATTTTATGTTTTCTTGCCAAAAGAATTAAGGAATTTGATCATTGTTTATTTTTGGGTGTTTTAAAATTATACAATCATTTATAGGTTAAACTTGATAAAAGTCATCACAAAAGACCATGTCAACATTGCCAAAGTACATAGTGGGTAGATGCATTATGTCACACAATCACTTGTTAATGTAATAAAATATTATTACTCCTATAAGTAAAATTTTATCAATCAGTATTATGTGTAATTGGTTATATCATTTTGACAACACATCAAGACCTTCATTGTTCAATGGAATCAATTCTGACTTGTTAAAGGGAAATAAAAATGTAAAATGCAATGTTACTCCTCCTACATTGTATACAACCTTACCTATGTATGCAAGAATCAGACCTTTTGGCTTGTATGAATCAGTATCGATAGTTTGACAATAAAAGTGAACCAACATATCAAATATATATTTCACTATAAAATTCTTACTTGTGCCTACGCCTCTTGTTAGAAACAAGTACAATTGTTTGTTTTTGTTTATGCATTTTTTATAGGTAATGTATTTAACAATTTCTTGTTGTTATTCATTTAACATACATCTATGATTTTAGTATTAAAAATATTAGAGATAAATTGATGATGTCCAATGTTAAATGGCTTTGAACTTTGCTTGCTTGATTTAAATATTGGCAATGGAAAGTCCATTTGTAAATCATAGTCCTCTTACATATTTTTTATTTCTGTTGAATGAAATCTAGTATCAAATATATTTTTAGTATCAAGTTAAATTTGGTAGGCAACATGTTCCATGATCCCCTAGACAAATTTTATGTCATATTTAAACTTGGAATTATTCAATTTTATGGTATTACTTTGTAAATTGTATGCTTGTTTCCATGTTTCCAGACCTTGTTTCAAACTATTTTCAGTTTTATAAAATGATACATATAGAAATAGTCATTCAAGATAATAGCTTTTGATGTCAATATGTTTTTTATAATTTACAAAGTGTATCAAATGTTTTTTTTTTTTTTTTTAAAAAAAATTAAATGGCTTTCTCTTTTTCCTATACTTAGAAACAAACTCAACCAAGCAAACTATCCTTTACCTTCTTCACTCAATTAACCCTCTTCTTGACTAGGTTAGGTCATATGACCTTTTATTCATGAAAAAAACATTAGGTAGATATTCATACATGTTTATTATACACCTATATTATGGTAAATCAGACCTTATTTATCTTTTGAATCTTCTATTTTATTTTCTCATATCCCATCATTCTCTAACTAGCCCAAATAGGGATATTAGGCCTTATTCTTATACCAATCACTAGATTAGTCACACTCTTGGTCAGCCAAGATGTTAATCTATTAGGGTCAGTAAAAAAAATGTATTATGACACATTACACATAGGAATAAATCAATATAATACCACTATTATATCATCCAAACACATTTATACCTCATTCTTCTTTTAGGCCTAATAGAGACCTAATGCATTAGGTCTATCCTCTCCACAGAACAACTTGAACCTCTATGGCCCAAATGGATATCATCAATGAAATCAAACATTTAAAAAATATAACTTATAACCTCAATTTACCTCCTCTATTCTTAATAATTCACAAATCCTTCGCTCACACCTTGAAATTAGAATTAGGCCTTCAAGACCTATTAGGTTTAATTACCTCAAAAACATTATCTTCAAATATGAAGCTCATATAACCTATAAAAACACATTACATGAACAATTTTTTTTTTTGGAAAATTGATGACCTCGGGGTCATCAAAATTTCCATTATACAACTTATATCATTCTCCAAAGACTTAGGAATACCTCATCAAAAAGCTCAATTAGAATTACCAATTTGCTCAGAACCCAGTCATTAGCAATTTGACCTCAAAAATTAGTATAGGAAATTTCCAACACTCTATATTCATGTATAAGATCCCATGGAATATATATAACATCACCCTATGCTTTTTATATCTCTACTCAGGATATACTGGTTTAGGAACATCTCTTCACTCAACTTACTTAAGTCTATCAAAACACCTTAGAAACTTGTCATGCATACTTGGACCTCCAACACTTGAGATAAAACTTACCATGAATAATAAATCATAAAAATTATATAATTATATCTTTATAACACCATAATATTCTTTAAACACTTCCAAACTAGGCATAATGACTCAGGATATCAATCTTACTGACACACAAAAAACTGCCATAATCCCTAAAAACACAATCTTGATGAATGTTATTTTGAGCTCCCATAAGAACACTTCCAAGACATTTATGCACATTAATAGTTCCTATGTGACCTATATAACATACTCCAATAGATATATCATAATGTATAACATCAACTATTGGTCTTGCATACTAATTTTTTGACCTTTTCTCTCATAGTCCTTACATAGCTAGACAAGTCATTTTGGCTTCCATATTTCAATTGATTAAACTGACTCTCAAAATTATATAAAGTATTTATAGGTAATATTTATCCAATAAAAAATAAAAATGTGAATTAGATACATTAACTCATGATATAACATCTCAAACTCATCAGTCCATCTTGCATACCCAGAACTACCATTCTGCCTTGACAACCAGTCATGGTGATTATGACTTTCAACACCTGTGTGGGAAATTTTAAGAAATATTGACAAGTTTTTATGATATTATTAGATCATTAGGTAACTATAATATAGATATATATCACTTTCAATTGAAAATATTAATTGTGTAGACCAATTTCACAATCTTACCTAATCATTGTCTTATATGTATAACAAAGGTTAACATATCCACCAACCATCAAAACATATAAAAAACATGAATGTGTACTATATGTATTGAAAAAAAAACCATGCATTTTTATCCATTACTAATCCATTAAAACCCATCCCTAATCTCATTCTCACTTTTGCCTAGTCTTTCTCACTGTCTTCCTCATTAGGCCTTTTTAGCAATAGGTCAACTTTCATGACCAGTTTACCATATTTAAAGTCTAGAGCCTAATAATAAACCACCATGGGCATAATATATAATAATAAATCTTCAACCTACATCCACTTATCAACTTTTAATTGGTCAATTCTATCTGCTATACCAATTTTTTGAGAAATAGTCATTTTTCTATGGGGTCCACTCACCAGACAAACTAATACCACTTAGAGGTACCTAGAAGAGACCAATCCATGATATAAACATCATGAAACTTCACCATCACACTTGAAACAAAATTTAAAACCTTAAAAAATACTCACATGAGATCATAGTCCTCCAAACATAATCATGATGCCTCATCATACCACTTGAGGTCTTAAGATAAGGTCCATGAGAAGACCACCAAAGAAGAACTTACCCCTTTGGCTCACTCTAATAATCATGTGCTACATCTTTATCTCATGATGTAAAACAATATTTCACAACTTCAAGTCTATACACATCCATATCATCATCATGCATCTACAAGTCATATTCATGTTCAAGAATTAGTCCATTCAAAAGAACCTACTAGGCACCATACCACTTTGACACCTTTAAGACTCCTTTTGAAGCTCACAACTCATATTAAAACATATGTGATAGACTCCAAAACTTCTCCCATCATTCTCCTTTGACCAATTTTACTCAAACCATATAGGTCTCTTACTAAGACTGAGCTAGCCTTCTTGATCACACAAGACCTGAAGACAAAAGACATGGGTTGTTTTCAACTTCTCTCTTATAAACTTATGGAGCCCTAAAGACATTTAAACATCCTATAAAATATGATCCACCCTATACACATGTTTACATAGTTTCAAACATATTCTCACTTACCTAAGCTCACTCACTTCACCAAGATAAGACTAGGATTCACAAAACACCTTGTCTACAAAAACTTGCTTCTTATGAACTTAATCAAAAATGAACTTATCACAATAAGCACTTCAACACAATAAACACTCTCTTTCTGATTATCTCTCATATCAATACAAAGTAACACTTCTCATAAGCTTGTCACATCAAAACATTGTGTCAATACCTTATTTAGAACTCAAGGAATTACTAGACCATTCTTAATCCATCATGATCACTTATTATGCATATTCACAAGATCATCTCTGGGACATTAATGACACTCAATTACTTTTGACATCAATGACTCAACCTAATAATAGGAACATACCTCAACAATTTCCCCCTTTGTCATTGATGGAAAACACTCTAACAATGCAAATCATTCTCATCTCCTCAAGTTGGGTCTCCCCCAAATTGGTCTTTATCCCAATATAATTTTTCTCCCCCTTTGAGATTAATGACAAAGGGTCATCTCTAACAATAATACCATCTAATCCTTGGACTTAGAACATGCTTTCTCCTTAAATAATATCAATCTTTCTCTGATCAAAAAAATATGAGCTCAACTCATAGAAGTACTCAAATGTGTTCCCCTTAAGCTTATGCAACCCTCAAACACATGAACATCACTCTCCTTGATATCTAGCAAAAACTGAAGAGGAAACTCCCCCTTTGAAAAATAATCCTTTTAGTAATGATAACCATCTTCAAAAACCAAAAACTCAACACATAGAAACAAAGAAACTTAAGAAGCATTGTAGACACATGCTCTGAGAGAATCTTTCCTGAACAAGTTAGAAGATAATTTCAAATACATGAAATAAACTATGAAAATTAGCAATATATTAACTTAAATAAGTAAAACTGAATTACAATGGCTGAATTTTAGAATTGCTGGCCTCTTCGAGGGGCTAACCTCCTTTGAGCAAGCTCAATATAATAAATTTTTTGATGCTTTCATTGGCCTCAACACTTACTTATATACTAAGTCTATTCTAAGCAACTGCTAATTTCCATGAATGTGGGATAAAACAAAATATTCATGGGATGAATTAAAAATCATATGCATACATAGATCTAATATACTAACAAAGTAAAGAGAAGGGGTAACACAATTTCTTAACACCCCCTCCCTCTTAGAAAAAGCTTTATCCTCAAAGCTTCAGATGTGGGAATTGGTGTTGAATCTAAAATAGTGGTTCCCATGTTACATTCTCTGGTTTCATTCCATGCCACTAAATTAAAACCTTTGTGATGGAGTGGGAGCAAAGTTGGCATGGGCATCTATCTAGGATTGCTTCCAGCCCAAGAAGGATGGATCTTTATTTACACAAGAGACATGAAATACTGGGTAAACTCAAGAATAAGGTGGGAGATCCAACTTGTAAGGAACCGACCCAATATTATAGAGAACCTCATAGGGCCCATAGAACTTGGGAGACACCTTATGACACCCTTTGAGTTTTAGGGAGGATTGATTTAATGGATACAAGTCAAGAAAGACCATATCCCCTACTTAAAAAGTGCACTTAGAACGGTTTTGATCAACATATTGTTTCATTTTATTTTGTGTCATATGGATATTGTCCCATAGGGTGATGAGGATCTGATCTTGGGTTCAAATAATCATGTCTACCACTTGAACTAGTGAACTATAGAGGGTGTATGAAAGGAGTGTTGTTCCCAAAATTTGTCACTCATTTTTGGGACAACATATGAACTATTTTGGTCCTGCAGGCCAAAATTCTCTCTTCCCTTCTCAAAAATTGTTCTGAGCATTAAAATTCTTCATTATTCAAGCTTTTTTAGTTAAGGGACTAGCAGGTTCAACAAGTTCAATGACTTCAACAGGTGAGCTCTCTCAAAGAAACAAGTTTCCAACACTTAGGCAATTTCAAGATAGGTTCAACCAAAAGGTCCATCAGCAAGCTTCAAACAAAGGATTGAACCATTGAACCATTGAACCCCACTTCCAAAGGTTCAAAGGTTCAATGGGTTCAAAGCTTCAACAACATCGGCAAACTTAAAGAGTTAAACACTTCGACAATTTTAAAGTTCAACCACTTTGGCAAGTTCAACGACTTCAAAAGACTTACACAAAAGAAGGCTTTAAACAAAAGATTGAATTGTTAAACCATTGAACCAAAAGTTGGTTAAATCGATCAGTTCAATCAAACAGTTTAAAGGAGTCCCCCAAAGCTGAAAGGGCAAGTGCCCTTGTGGAGGGCAGTGAAAAAAAGGGCAAGTGCCCTTGCAGAGGGCAGTGAACAAAAGGGCAAGTGACCTTGCGGAGGGTAGTGAACAAAAGGGAACAAAAAGATATCCTTTGGAAAGATTTTTTGCAACTAATTTTACAAGGGAAAATTTTTGGACAAAATGTCCGAAGGAATTCCTTTGAACATTTTGTCTGAAGGAATGATCAAAGGCCCAATGAAAAGTGACTAAGGCAAAGGAAAGATTTCCTTCGAACATTTTGTCTGTAGGATTTGAAGAAGAAGGCCACCCAAAAGACCTCAAAGGGTAGGTACCCTTGCGAGGGGCTCTCGGTGACTAGGAAATGGACCTTTCTCAAGGCCTAAAGGGACACCTTCCCTTTGGGAGGTTCCATAGACATTTTGTCTGAAGGAATGATCAAAGGCCTGCAAGCTTGTTCTACAGACTCTCTAGGGTTGATTCTATGGACTCTACAGGTTGTTCTACAGACTCTGCAGGTTGTTCTACAGACTCTGTAGGTTGATTCTATGTACTCTGTAGGTTGATTCTATGAACTTCACAGGCTAGTTTCTATAGACTTTGCAAGCCTATTTATATGGACTCTATAGGCCTATTTCTATGAACTCCATAGGCTTGATTATATGGACTCTGCAGGTTGGTTTCTATGAACTCTGTAGGCTTGGTTTTATGGACTCCACATGATTTGAAGCAGGCTACCTAAACGACCCCAAAGGGTAGGTACCCTTGCGAGGAGCTCTAAGTGACCAGGAAATGGACCTTTATCAAGGCCTGAAGGAACACCTTCCCTTTGGGAGGTTCCAAAGACATTTTGTCTGAAGGAATGATCAAAGGCCCATAGGCTTGTTCTACGAAATCTGTAGGATGGTTTTTATGGACTCTGTAGGCCTATTTTTATGGACTCTATAGGCCTATTTCTATAGACTCCATAGGCTTGGTTCTATGGACTCTGTAGGATGGTTTCTATGGACTCTATAGGCATATTTCTATGGAATCTATAGCCCTATTTCTATAGACTCTGTAGGCTTGATTTTACGGACTCTACAGGTTGGTTTCTATGGACTCTACAGGCTTGGTTCTATAGACTCTACATGATTTAAAGAAAAAGACCACCTAAAGGACCCTGAAGGGAAGGTACCCTTGCAAGGGGCTCTCAGTGACTAGGAAATGGACCTTTCTCAAGGCCTAAAGGGACACCTTCCCTTCAGGGGGGTTCCAAAGATATAAAGCTGAAATAATTTCAAAGCTTCGAAAGACTTAGAGAAAACAAAGGCTTCTTAGAAAGAGGATGAACCATTGAACCTTGAACCAAAATGGTTCAAAGGTTCAATGGGTTCAATGGTTTAATGAAAGCTTTGAGCAAAGGAAATAAGTGAAAGATGCCAGAGACCAGTTCAAAGAGATGGTTCAAGTGAATGAACCAAAGAAGCGATGGAACCAAGGAGCCGAGAAGGCCGCTCAAACCATTGAACCAATGAACCAATGAACATTCAAAGGTTCAAAAGTTCATGGTTCAAAATGGTTCAAGTAACCAGTGACTAATGATGTCCCTATAGACATAAAATTCAGGGTAATGAAATATCTGTTGATTTTCAAAAGTGGCGAGGAACCTAAAAACAAACTCAGTGACCAGCTGAAGAGGGAGCTGAAAGAGCCAGTGGAAAGGGAAAAGATAACCTGAGAGCTCAAATTGAAACAAGAAAGAGGGAAAGACCAGAAATATCTGTGTAAGAGTTATTTCCAGTAGGTGAAATACTCCACCAAGTAGACATCTAAGCTCGTAAACATTAAAAGGTGCAGCCTTTTTTTCTCCCTTGGAATAAAAGTGAGGGGACAACTGTGTACATATTTGAAAAAAGACCAGATAACCCATGCTGAAGATAAGATATTTGAGATGAATTGACACACCATAGTTAAAGTAGACACCCTATTCCAACATGGCCTCTTTGACTGAACTAAAAATGCATTCAAGGCATTGAATGCAACATAGGCTATTTTATGAAACAAAGTGCCAGGTCTTCCTTGGTTGCTATATATTATAATCTCTTATTTGATGCAAGGGAGATCTTTTGAGTTATAGAAGCAAAACTCTACCAAAATTGAAAGGCGATTACTAAGACTTTGAGCTCAGATTGTTGATCATATTTCTTTATATGAATGAGAAAGCAGGTTACTTCCAAACTTTGTGTTGTAATAACTTGTGTCATTTAGGAGATTGTTCTTATGTCTATTTCCTGAATGTGTTCTTGTCCATTTAATGAAATAAGAAAAATTAGTAGAAGTAATCAAGAAGGTGTCCTGAAGCCAACTGTGGGAAGACTTTGTGCTGCCACAATTGTCTTTAGTGTGTATGTTTTTAGTTTATTTATGTGTAAAGGATCTTGGGATGACTTTATGCCCTCATTGTCCTTTGTATTTCACTTTTGGGCAGTTGGAGTGGAGACTTTATGCTACACCTTTTTTTGCTAGTTACTTTGCCCCATATTACCAGTTACTTGTTACCTACCAGACAGGATTCTTGTTGTTTATTGAAGAATACTTCTGAAAGAAGAGAAGTGCTTTCAGTGTTTTCACTTGGATTTCTCCTTTATTTGTGAACATCATCTCTAAAAAAAGAGAGATAGATGGTGTTGTCTTACTCCTTAGTGTTATTTTCTACATGTATATAGTATATAGCTCCTCATATTTACAGGGAACCTCCCCTTGATGAGAGGAGAGATTTATCCCCTTTTGATGTGGTAACCCTGCACACTTGGCCAACCAATCTCCTTATGCTGTGGTTGAAAATACCTATTTTGTTCATCAATTAACTGGTAACAAAATATTCACCCAATAATTTTTTGGTGACTCTGCTAGGGATCGATGAGCATGTCCAATCCTTTACCAGTCTATTCAAATTAAAGCATTTCATATTGCTAGGGAATGACATGAAGTAGGAAAGAACACTGCTAGCTTCACGCCAACAGTTTTTTGGCGACTCCACTGGGGAAGAGCGCGTAGTTTGAAGCCTCAACCTTCAAGCTGAAGTAGGGCCAATTTTTTTCTATTTTTATTCTACAATCTGGCAACTCCATGCTATACTAGATGCTAGAGAGCCCAAGGTGTTGTTGACCCTATTTTTGAGTTGGTGCAATAGGGAAATTTTGATTTATTTCTTCCACAACTTCAAGTTCAACAAACTAGGAGTCTTCTTCCTACCAATACCAGGTCACCAATACAAGGTAGAGCCTCTTTTTCTGCTATAAGTAGAGCTTTGCCTATACGTACCACACCTAGATTTGTTATTCCCCCTTTTCATAGTCAAATAATGGCAGTTCAAGGCCCCTAAGGTAACTCTTTTGGCCCACTTAATTTAACTCCACCTCTACATGAGTTACCATGCAGTTTAAGGAAGAGTTTCCCCAAATTCTTTGGTGATTGAAAAGTTCATCTTGATGAACACATTACAGCTTTTAGCATATCCTATGGTATGATAGGCATGGAGTATGAGGACGTAGTAGTCAGGATGTCTGTGTAAACATTACAAGGTGCTACTACAGACTGGTTCTATCATTTATAGGCCCAGAATATGACTGACTGGAACACTCTTAAAGCTAAATTTGAAGCCAGGTTCAAGCTTGCAAAATATGTGCATGCCTTGGTGGCCCAGCTCACATAGATGAAGAAAAAGCCTCATAAACCTATGAGGGACTTCATAGCCAAGTTAGAAAAGCTGAGGAATAGGATTCCTACAATTGCTCAGCTAATACCTGAGAACCTTAAATGCTTCTTCATCAATTCATAGCTACCTAAAGTGAATTTTCTACTAAGACGTGCTGGCCACATAGACCTTGCTACTGCTCAAGATTTGGCCACTGAGGTGGAAGATGACCTTATCTTGGTAGGAAAGATAAGGAGAGATCCTAATAGAGGTAAATCTTCTTCATCTTCTGAATACCCATCTACAGGCACCACTGATCCAATGGTGCAAAAGCTGGCAAATGAGTTGTTAGCTCTCAGAAAGCAAATGGCACAAGGAATGTCTTTTGCTCCTTTGTATAGAGATATACCAAGGAGGACATTCCCCAATCAGTCATACCAAGGCAATGTTGCCAAGAATCAAGGGCAACCAAATTGTCTTCCTCCCACATAGGGGAAACTTGCTATTGAAGCAGCTCCAACCAATTCAACAGTTGGATACCTTGAAGCAAAATCCAATTTCTCCTTCCATCCTGAGTTAAACCAAGAAGATGATGCTAATCTATTCACAGAGGGAGAATAAAAATTAGCTGGCGACTCCAATATTGGTTTCTTGAATTACCAAGATGAACCCAGAAGTGAAGGTAAAGCAGTGATGGATCATACGTTGTTTTCACCCGGTCCAAGAACCAGTCAACCAAACAAGCTGATAAGGACAAAATAAGAGAAGGATCTCTGCTTGTAATTTCAATTTCTAAATGGGGAACCACTTTGAATTTTCAAACAAAGGACCCGGTGATCACAAAAAAGGTAAGTACATCAAGCACTCCATCTTCAACTTTAAATTCGTAGACCAGTACCACCCCTCCTAAAAACTAGAAGGATGAACTCCCTTCCCCTATTCATAATTCATTTTAGACATTTGACATAGTTGACCATGTCAAGAAAACTAAAATTCAAATGTTTGAATTTGAATTCCTGCAATCCAACCCTGAGCAATTGGATAAGTTAGTGAAATGTGTAAAGAATAAAACCATCCTTGTAGGACCATCTATTCCAAAGGTGACTCCTACATCCACCTATAATAACCTTGTCATTGCTCCTCCTATTTCTCCTAAGACTAAACCATTTTATGTCTCCTTGTTGATAAATGAACACCAGCTGAACAATTGCATCATAGACTCAGGTGCATCTGACAATGTCATGCCTACCAAAGTGGAAAAATCTCTTGGTCTCACACTAACCAAGACATTTGGGCGATGTTTCTCCATGGATAACAAAAAAGTTTCACTACTGGGACAAATCAAGGATGCCCAATTTGCATTTAAAACATTCCCAAACAAGAGGATCAAGATGATAGTCCTGGTGGTTGACGTCCCAACCTCATATGACATCTTTCTTAGGCAAAATTTTTGCAAGGATGTTGGTGGTGAGTTGAGCATGGAATTGTCTAAATAAAGGATCCCAGTCAAGGGTGTCATGTAGAAATTGCTCCTTGAGAAGGAGGCAAAATACGTGGTCACTCAAACATCAGCACCTGAAGCTCAAATTTTATTTGAGTTTTCAGGCATGGGTAATTACTTCTTGACTACAGAGGATGTTCTCATCTTAGCTGATGAAACCTCTAAAAATGACAATCTAAAAATTAGTTTAGATAAAATAGCAGAAGACGTGGGAGACCACAGTGCAAGCCCAAAGGAAATCTCCCCTCCACACAAAGAGAAATCTAAGGAAAAATTAGTTTCTGATGATGTCTAGATTCTGGAATTCGATGGAAGTTGGTCCTCTACTAGTTTAAGAACTGAGATTGTGTTGATATCTCCTCAAGGAGATATTTTTGCTTCTTCATACAAGTTGTAGTTTAGTAAAACCAACAACACTGCTAAGTATGAATCTCTACTACTTAGATTGAGAGCCGCTCAAGATAGGGGCGTCAAACTCCTTCATGCCAAAGGAAATGCTGAACTAGTGGTTTGTCAGATGAGGAACCTATACCAAACCAAAAATAAGAGATTGCACCATTACCATAATCTGGTTTGGGATCAAATTGAAAATTTTGGTGCTTTCAGTATCTTTGTAATGATGCATTGGCTATTTCTATAACTCTCTTAGTTTCTCACCTAGATTTTAAAGGAGATAGATACACTATCGAATTGGTCTTCTGACCAAGTGTGCCTGATAATGCCAATCATTGGCAAGTGTTCAATGGTGACAAACAAATCATAACCTTTTTGAAACAAAAAGATAGTTTTGAATAGCTTCACTTCAAAGGCAGTGAGCCTTAGAAGCTTGAACCAGCCCCCCTGAATCAAGTTCAAATGTAGGTGATGAATTCCTATAGCTGAAAGGGAATAAAATCCCAAAAGGCCTAGTTTTCCTTAAAAAACTATTTGATAAGTATGATAGGTTCGTCAAATAGCAACAAATGGATTCAAGCTCCTCTCAGGAGTTTGATCAAATAAATTTGGGTACCAAGGAAAATCCCAAGATGGTGAACATTGGGAAGTGCTACACTCCAAAGGAGAGACTCAAACTTGTTGATCTGCTTTGCCACTACATGGAAGTTTTGGCATACTCCTATGATGATTTGAAGTCACTCAGGCCTAAAAAAATTTGCCATGAAATTCCTCTCAAGGGTGATTTGGTGCCTTACAAGAAAAAATCTAGGCAGTACAATCCAAAGATATCAGGTACTATTCTGTCTAAAATACAAAAAATGCTAAATGCTAGGATAATTTTCCCAATCCATCATTCCACATGGATTGCAAAAATAGTCCCTATGAGAAAAAAGAATGGCAAAATTTGCCTCTACATGGATTCTAGAAATTTGAATTAGTCATCCTTAAAGGATAACTATCCTCTACCATCATGGACCAAGTTCTTCAGACAGTGACTGGTTTAGAGATGTTATCAATGTTAGACGACTTTTTTGGATACAATCAAGTTGAAGTTGGTGAAGCAGACCAACATAAGACTGCCTTCACCATGCCTTGGGGCACCTTTGCATATCGAAGAATGCCATTTGGCCTGATAAATGATGGCGCCACTTTCTAGAGAGCAATGGACCTTGCTTTCAAAGATGAAATGGGTAAGTTCATTGTGGTATACCTTGATGACTTAATAGTCTTTTCCAAGCATCGTCCCGATCATGTGCACCATTTGCAACAAGTGCTAGAATGATTTCACCAGAATGGCATTTCTTTAAATCCCAAGATGTCTATTTTTAGAGTAATAGAAGGGAAACTTCTTAGACACATTGTATACTGAGAAGGCATAAAGATTAACTCAGAAAGAGTCAAATCCATCCAGGAACTTACCTTGCCCACAAGTAAGACTACAGTTCACTCTTTTTTTGGAAAGGTGAATTTTTTACGAAGGTTCATCCTTGAGTTCATAGAGAAGACTCACCATATTGTGAACATGATGAAGGGAAAGGCCACTTTCAGCTAAACTGAAGAAGGCAAATTAGCATTTTGAGACATCAAGACAACTATTGCCCACGCCCCAATTTTGGTTTATCTAGATTATACCAAGGATTTCAAAATGTATAGTTATGCTTCTGAGCACAGACTTTCAGTGATTCTAGTTCAATAGAATGAAGAAGGTGTGGAATCTCCCATATCCTTCATGAGTTGTCCTCTCAAAGTTCATGAGATAAAGTATTCAAACATGGAGAAGCATGCTTATGTAGTGGTAAAGGTAGTAAATCACTTCCATTTTTACATCTTGAATTCACACGTTATTGCCTTGGTTCATGATACCATAGTTAAATCCATATTAACTCAGCATGAGTTTGGAACAAAAAGAGGCAATTGGATTACTATAATATAGGAGTTTGATCTAGTCATCAAATCAATGAAGCTGGTGTGGGGAAGGGGTCTCTACTAATTGATTGTTGATAATAGACCAAAAGAAATAGGACATGAAGAAGCAAAAATTGAAGACACGCCAATAGTCCTCTTTGTCTCTACCATGAATGAGTGGTATTTGAATATTGCTCATTTTCTTATCTATGGTGAGTGTCCTGCTCACCTACCTCGTAAAGAAAGGAGGATTGTTAAATTGAAATTTACCAATTTTGTCCTATGGGACAATGGCTTGTATAAGAGGAGCCTTGATGGAGTGTTCCTTCGCTGCATGGATAAAGAATAATAGAACCAAATTTTGAAGTCCTTCCATAATTTCCCCTGTGGAGGACATTTTTCTACTCCTATAACTACCCATCAGATTTTGTGAGCCAGGTATTATTGGCCTACATTGTTTCAGGATGCATACAAATGGGTATGAAGGTGTGAGTTATGCTAATAGTTCATTGGAAGACCCAAGTTAGCTGCTCTACCTCTTAAGCCAGTGGTGATAGAAGAGCCATTTCAGCAATGGGGAATCAATTTCATTAGTGCTGTAAACTCATCTTCAAGTGTTGGACATGATTATGTTCTCATAGCTATAGATTACTTCACCAAATTGGTGGAAGCAGTTCAAACCAAGCATGCTACTTTAAAAGTGGTATGTGATTTCTTAAAGGAAAACATCATTTCCAAGTTTGGGGTCCCATCCAAGATTGTGACAGATAATGCAGCCTATTTCTCTTCTCATAAGATCACTCAGTTCTATTTTTACTATGGGATTACCCTCTCCCACTCCTCTAATTATTTCCCTTAGGGGAGTGGCCAAGCTGAATCAAGCAATAAGAACCTGGTGACCATCATCAGGAAGCTGGTGGATGATAACCAATGAACATGGCATAAAGCATTGGTTGATGCTTTATGGGTAGACAAAATTACACCCAAGAGGGAGATAGGTATGTCACCTTTCCAAATTTTGTATGGTCTCAATGCAGAGATACCAATCACCCTAGAATTACCAGCATTGAAATTGGCAAAGGTGATCAAAGATCAGACATATGAAAGCTCCATTGACAAAAGGATCATGTGCTTAATTGAGCTAGATGAGTAGTGAACTATGGTGGTGGATCGAATTATTGTGCATCAAAGTCTGGTGAAGAAGCTCTTTGATCAAAAAACAAAAACCCATGATTTCCAAATTGGAGATCAAGTTCTATTATGGGACAAGAGAAGAGAACCAAAGGGAATGCATGAGAAATTTGATTCCCTATGGAGAGGCCTGTTTACTATCCATCAGCTCAATGGTGAAAATAGTTTCCTATTGAAGTATCAAGATGGCATGCCCTTTTCTTTGCCTCATAATGGGCAGCATCTGAAGCACTTCAATTCTTGAAGTATTAGATAAGATCATCTGTACATATGTATATTTGTATAGTCTTTAGTTCTATTTTGTGCTTTTTATTTTCATTTTTGGTGCCATTTTTTTTTGGTTAGTACGACTTCGTAGCCCAATGGCATACTTGAAGGCACTATAGATTCTAGTTTCTACTCCCCTTAGCTATTTCAAAATTTCAATTGAAGGAAGTTCCCCAACTAGAGCCAGCTATTATTCCCAAAATTTGTCACTCATTTTTGGGATAACATATGAACTATTTTGGTCCTATAGGCCAAAATTCTCTCTTCCCTTCTCAAAAATTGTTCTGAGCATTCAAAATCTTCATTATTCAAGCTTTTTCAGTTAAGGGACTAGTAGGTTCAATAAGTTCAATGACTTCAAGCTCTCTCAAAAAATAAGTTCCCAACACTTAGGTAATTTCAAGACAGGTTCAATCAAAAGGTCCATGGGCAAGCTTCAAACAAAGGATTGAACCATTGAACCATTGAACCCTACTTCCAAAGGTTCAATGGGCTTAAAGGTTCAATGACATCGGTATACTTAAAGAGTTAAGCACTTCGGCAAGTTCAAAGTTTAACCACTTCAACAAGTTCAATGGCTTTGAAAGACTTAAACAAAAGAAGGCTTCAAATAAAATATTGAACCATTGAACCAAAGTTGGTTCAATCAAACAGTTCAAAGGAGTCCCCCAAAGCCCAAAGGGCAAGTGCCCTTGTAGAGGGTAGTGAATAAAAGGGCAAGTGCCCTTATGGAGGGTAGTGAACAAAAGGTAAAGTGCCCTTGTGGAGGGTAATGAACAAAAGGGAACAAAAAGATATCCTTTGAAAATATTTTTTGTGGCTAATTTTACAAGGGAAATCCTTCGAATAAAATGTCTGAAGGAATTCCTTCAGATGTTTTGTCTGAAGGAATGATCAAAGGCATGACAGAAAGTGGCTAAGGCAAAGGAAAGATTTCCTTCAGACAAAATGTATGTAGGAATTCCTTCGGACATTTTGTCTGAAGGATTTGAAGAAGAAGGCCACTCGAAGGACCCTGAATGGTAGGTACCTTTGTGGGGGGCTCTTAGTGACCAATAAATGGACCTTTCTCAAGGCCTGAAGGGACACCTTCCCTTCAGGAGGTTCCAAAGACATTTTGTCTAAAGGAATGATCAAAGGCCCATAGGCTTGTTATATGGACTCTGTAGGGTTGATTCTATGGACTTTGCAGGTTGTTCTACAAACTCTGGAGGTTGTTCTATAGAATCTGTAGGTTGATTCTACAAACTTTACAGGTTGATTCTACGAACTCTACAAGGTGGTTTCTATGGACTCTACAGGCCTATTTCTATAGACTCTATAGGCCTGTTTTTATAGACTCCATAAGCTTGATTCTATGGACTCTATAAGTTGGTTTCTATAGACTTTATAGGCTTGGTTCTATGGACTCCGCATGATTTGAAGAACAAGGTTGCTTGAAGGACCCCGAAGGGCAGGTACCCTTACGAGGGGCTTTCAACGACTAGGAAATGGACCTTTCTCAAGGCTTGAAGGGAAACCTTCCCTTTGAGAGGTTCCAAAGACATTTTGTCTAAAGGAATGATCAAAGGCCTGCAAGCTTGTTCTACAGACTCCACAGGCTAGTTTCTATGAACTCTGAAGGCCTGTTTCTATGGACTCTACAGGCCTATTTCTACAGACTCCATAGGCTTCATTCTACAGACTCCAAAGGGAAGGTACCTTTGTGGGGGGCTCTTGGAGACCAAGAAATGGACCTTTCTCAAGTCTTGAAGGGACACCTTCCCTTCAGGGGGTTCCAAATATATAAATCTGAAGGAATTTCAAAGCTTCAAAAGACTTAGAGAAAATAAAGGCTTCTAAGAAGGAGGATGAGCCATTGAACCTTAAACCAAAATGGTTCAATGGGTTTAATGGTTTAATGAAAGCTCTAAGCAAAGGAAAGAAGAAGAAGATTCTAGAGACTAGTTCAAAGAGATGGTTCAAGTGAATGAACCAAAGAAGCAACGAAACCAAGGAGCCAAGAAGGTTGCCCGAACCATTGAACTAGTGAACTAATGAATTTTTAAAGGTTTAAAAGTTCATTGTTCAAAATGGTTCAAGCAACCAGTGACCAATGACATCCTCGTAGACGTCAAATTTAGGGTAATGAAATATCTATTGATTTTCAAATGTGGTAAGGAACCTAAAAACAAACTCAGTGACCAGCTGAAGAGGGGGCCAAAAGAGCCAATAAAAAGGGAAAAAATAGCCTGAGAGCTCAAATTGCAACAAGAAAGAGGGAAAGACTAGAAATATCTACGTAGGAGTTATTTCTAGTAGGTGGAATAGTCCACCAAGTAGACATCTAAGCTTGCAAGCATTAAAAGATGTGACTTTTTTTTCTCCCTTAGAATAAAAGTGAGGGGATAGCCATGTACATATTTGGAAAAAGACTATACAACCCATGCTGAAGAGAAGATATTTGAGATGAATTGACATGCCACAGTTAAAGTAGATGCCCCATTCCATCATCGCCTCTTTGACTGAACTAAAAATGCATTTAAGGCATTGAATGCAGCATGGGCCATTCTATGAAATAAAGCACCAGGTCTTCCTTGGCTGCTATATATTATAATCTCTTATTTGATGCAAGGGAGCTCTTTTGGGTTATAGAAGCAAAACTCTACCAAAATTGAGAGGTGATTACTGAGACTTTGAGCTCAGATTGTTGATCATATTTATTTATATGAATGAGAAAGCAGGTTACTTCCAGACTTTGTGCTATAATAGCTTGTGTCATTTAGGAGATTGTTCTTATGTCTATTTCTTAAATTCATTCTTGTCCATTTAATGAAATAAGTAGAGTTAGAAGTAATCAGGAAGGTGTCCTGAAGCCAACTGTGAGAAGACTTTGTGCTGCCAAAATTGTCTTTAGTGTGTATGTTTTCAATTTATTTATATGTAAAATATCTTGGGATGACTTTGTGCCCTTATTATCCTTCGTATTTCACTCTTGGGCAGTTGGGGTGGAGACTTCGTGCTACACATTTTTCCAGCTAGTTACTACGCCCCCTGTTACTAGTTACTTGTTACCTACCAAACAGGATTCCTGCTATTTATTGAAGAACACTTCTGAAAGAAGAGAAGTGCCTTCAATGTTTTCACCTAGATTTCTCCTTTGTTTGTGAACATCATCTCTAAAAAAATAGAGATAGATGGTGTTGTCCTACCCCTGAGTGTTATTTTCTACATATATATATAGTATATAGCTCCTCATAGTTACAGGGAACCTCCCCTTGATGAGAGGAGAGATTTGTCCCCTTTTGATGTGATAAACCTACACACTTGGCCGACCAATCTCCTTATGATGTGGTTGAAAGTACCTATTTTGTTCATTAGTTAGCTGGTGACAAAATATTCACCCAACAAGGAGCACTAGTGGTGATTGACCATAGAATGCTTCATATGGAGTCATTTTAGTTGAAGTATGGTAAGAGGTATTGTACCACCATTTTGTGAGAGGGAGCCACTTTTCCCACTAATGTTGTTGTTTTGAGGTGAAGCAATAGAGTAAAGTTTCCAAGCATTTATTGACAATTTCAATCTAGCCATCTATTTTTGGATGATACCCAAAACTCATCTTCAATTGGTTGTTGATACATTGAAATAATTCTATTCAAAAATGGTTGGTGAATTTTACATCATGATTTGAAATAATGGATGAAGGAATGTCATGAAGATGGAAAATGTGGTCCAAGAAAATTTGTGTGACTATGAAGGTAGTATAGGGATAGTTGAGGGCACAAACATGAATATATTTAGAGAGGCAATAAACCACAACCAAGATCACTATTTTCCCTCCAAATTGAGGGAGCTCCTCAATGAAATCCATAAAAATATCTATCCAAATCTTGGTACTAATGGGAAAGGGTTTGAACAACCCAAGAATAACTATTATTTCACCCTTGTTATGTTAGCAAGTATCACATTCAGCCACCATATATTGAATTAAATTTTTCATTCCCTTCCAAAAGGAATTGCATCATGCTCAATCATAAGTTTTAGAAACCCTAAGTTCCCTATAGATGAAGAAGCATGGAATTCATAGGATACATCATGTTGAAGATCTGTGCTCTATGGAAGCACCAGATGACCCTTGTATCATATACAAGAACCATCCCAAGAATAATGTGGTACTATTGAATGATTTGAGATAATGAGGATTTATTGACATACCCCTACTATACAACATCCAACCAATTCAAAATAGGCATGAAAATAGATGAAATGGAAGCTTGGTTCATAAATATGTGAGATAGAGAATCAACCACAATATTATCCTTCCCCTTCTTGTAAGTCATCTCATAGTCATAATCCATGAGTTTGATAACCCATTTATGTTGTGATGGGGTAGAGACCCATTGTTCTAGGAAATATTTTAGACTTTGGTGATCATTTTGGATGCAAAATTGATTCCCCAGTAGGTATGGCTACCACTTTTGTACTACATACAAAATGGCCATCATTTCTTTCTCATAAGTAGAGAGTACTAAATTCTTTCTAGAAATGGATTTGATAGTGAATGCAATGGGGCATCCTTATTGGAGGATAAAAACACCAAGTCCATTATTGTAAGCATCACTCTTGATAGTGAAGCACTTGGTAAAATTTGGCATAGCTAGAACAAGTGTATGATACATAGCTTGTTTAAATTCTTCAAATGCACACTTAGTAGCTTGTGTCCATGTAAAAAAAATCACTTTTCAACATAGCTGTTAGCATAGCTGTAATCTACCCGTAATCCTTGGCTATATTATGATAGTATCTAGCTAGCCCCAAAAAACCATTGAGGCTCTTGAGTTTCTGAGTATGAGGTTAATTTGTCATGGTAGTTATTTTTTCAAGTTCTACCTGAACCCCTTGGGATGAAATAATTATCCTGAGATATTTTTATTCATCCTATCCAAAAGCACATTTAGACTATTTTATATAAAGATGATCATCAAAGAGAAGTTGTAATTCAAGCTCTAGATGTTGGAGATGCTCAAACCATGTTTTACTATAGATGAAGATATCATCGAAGAAGACCAAAATGAATTTTCATAGGTAGGGCCAAAATAATTTTTTCATTAATGCTTGTAATGTTGAAGGAGAATTAGTGAAGCCAAAGGGCATGACCAGAAACTCATAGTGGCCATCATGCATGTGAAAAGCTAACTTAGGGATATCATCTTTATGAAGAATGATCTGGTGATAACCAGAGTGGAGATCTAATTTGGAGAAAGAATGAGCACCATGAAGCTCATCAAGAAGATCATAAATAAGAGGGATCAAGAACTTATCCTTGATTGTGATGTGATTAAGTACATGGAAGTCAATGTAGAGGTTCCATGTCACATCTTTTTTCCAAACAATGAGAACTAGGGAAGAATATAGGTTAGTACCAGATAATTTTAGGTATCTGGATAATGTTTGAGGATAAGTGAGGCTATAGCTAGAGAGATATTTCAAAAAAAAAATTACTCTAGTTGTTTTTTATCAAATGTCTAGTTGCAAGTCCTTTGAGAATCTTCTGATACTCTACAAATAGTTTTATGAAAATGATAGGATGAAACTTTTTTGGTTTCTAATTTATGTCAAATGTCTATCTTCATTTCATATTATATTCTTTAGATACTCTTTTGATTGATTTTGTGATAACATGCTAGAAATATTCTAAAACTAATAGAAATGAGACCAAAGTTTCAACAACTTCCTAAGGGATTAAAGATATATCTCTGGCCACCAATGTCATCTAAGTGAGTACCATTTTCTAGAAACTTTATAGCCATGTATTTAACCCTAAGAGATAGATTTTGGTTTTCCTCATGAGTGGGAACTACTCAATTGGGAAGGGGTCATTACCCATTTCACTGGTAGAGCCTCTCAATGGGCCAACTACTTGGAGGTTCCTATGGTACTCCTCATAATGAGTTTGAAGGATTTCACCCAAGCACTTCCCATAGTTATGTGCACAAGTTTTTACCTTGATCTAAAATAGATTATTGTGATACAAAAAATTACTTAAATAAAATATGTAGTAGAACTAAGTTAAGACTTTCTAAAAAAAATGGCCTTAGAAAGCACTCTAATTACAGATGAGAGGATCCTTCTTGAACAAGTTAGCAAATAATAAATACATGAAATAAACTATAAAAATTAACAATATATTAACTCAAATAAGTATAACTAAATTACAATGGCTGAATTGTAGAATCACTAGCCTTTTCAAGGGGAAAACCTCCATTGAGAAAACTCAATACAATAAATTCATGGATGACTTCACTGACTGTAACACTTACTTATATACTAAGTCTAATCTAATCAACTTCTACTTCCCATGAATGTGAGATAAAACAAAATGCTCACAAGATGACTTACAAAGCATATGCATCCATAATAACTAATATACTAACAAAGTAAAGAGAAGGGGTAGCATGGGTTCTTAACATGCTCCCTAACACCATGCATACCATTTTTATATTAACTTAGAACACACTATAGACACCTATATCTAGCCACCAATAACCTCCAACTAGGCTTTTGGCCAATTTTCACCAAAATGCATAATGTGGCTTAAAAACAGTAAAGCACATTAAAAGATTTGAATTGATATATTCAAGTTCTTATTTTGGCTAGCATATCACTAAATGGGGCAATGAAATTTATGGGCTAGCTAACTTTGTTCAGATCATTTCAAGTCAAAATGCCAATTTTGCACCTAGGTGCTTTGGATTGCTCTTTCATATCAAATTTCTTGCACAAGACATGTGCCTTTGTTATTTGGTGTTGGTAACATCCTAAATGGGATAAAGGATCTAATGCATATGACATTACTTTCCAATTCCAATCCATTTGAATTTTGGACTAATAACAAGACATTCTGATCAATTTGAGTAATTTGTGCACAAAGTGTTTAATCATGCTTAAGATATAATTAATCCAAGTTAGAGCCTAATTAAGAATTCCATGGAAACTTGTTGAATACTTGTTTTTAGAAATGAATATTAAATATCTACATCATTAGGTGACCTCATTTCTTGGGAAGACATCCCTAGGCCATAAATGCCACAAATATTAGGATTCATGCCTCCCATGCCTCTTAATTGTTCCTCTATCCTAAATATTGATGATCCTATTTATCAATTTTAATTCCATAATTATATTAATCCTTAGCCACACATCTCAATCTTTAGATGGATGATTCAGGTTATTTCTATCCATTTGCAAAAATTTATAAATAGAGAGGCCATGAACATCATTTCTAAGTTATTTTGGTGCAAACTTATTATGCTTAAGTATCTTCAAAAATCTATTTTGATGCAAAGTTATAATGTAAAAATATCTTCAAAAATCCATTTTAATAAGTGTTACCATGCCAAATTGATTTCAAGCCAAGCCACAAGCCAAAGGTGCCAAGGAGAGATGGAGGTAGCCAAGCTTCCATTGCCAAGGACTTCATGAGCACAAAGCCGAGCAAGCCACTACTACAAAGGCATTTGGAGCATCCAAGGAAGGTGAAGGAATTATTGTTATTTTCCCTTACTGTTTAGTTGTGTTTGTCATTTTTTTGTTACTAATCTCAACCTAGTAACTAGGCATGAAGATGTTAGCTTAGTGTGTTTTTGATTTAATTTCATTCACTAACACTATACTAATCTCCTCTTCTTAGTCAAATTCTCAGTTCACATAATGGCACACCTGATGGGACCAGATGCATCCCACACATGAAGAAGATCATTATGTAACTTTAAAATCTTCATTTGGATCATTAAATCTCTTGTAATTTTATTTTCTAACTTTGTCTTGTCATTTTTCTTTGTCATGGGTTTACACAGTAACCATCATTGGTTAGTAAAATTGTCATCAATTGGCATAGCCATCATCGGTGACTATTGGTATAACTAATGTTGGTTAGATAATTGGCATCAATTAGTAAGTGTAACCATCATAATTTATATAACCAATGTTGGTCACTATGTTTTTCTTAAAACAACAAACTTGAGAGCTAATAGGCCATTTTAAAATTCTTGGTTTGGGGTCATACAGACTCCGTTTTGGATGATTTTTTTAAAAGCATGTGTTTTCTCCTAGATTTTCAAATTTTGAAATTAGTTTATCTTAAATTTTCATATATTTTTCACAAAATTTTGAAAATCTATTTAAAATGTTTCTAATATAACATATTTACTTTTGGGGTGATGCCTTAAGGGTAGATAGGTAACCAACAGACTTAGATTGTATTAAAACATGCTATTAAGACATCTTTAGCATGACATTAAAATGAACCAAGAACATTATTTTGGTGATTAATATAAAATTTAGGTGCTTAAGTAAGTTTTTATCATTAGTTTTCAAAGTTCACAATATTAAGACCAAGGGGTCAAATAAACACCACCAAATCTTTCATTTGGGTTCTAAAATTGAACACACTTGTCATTTTTGTCTTCAATAGTTGTTTGATATAATTTTGTTTAGCAAAGAGAGGGGTGTTTCATGTATGTTATTCCATTTTTCCCCTTTAGGAAAACCTTGTAATTAAAAGTGCCATTCCTATTGTAAATAGCCTAATCCAAGGCTTAGAAAGAATATTGTCTAAAGTACTCCCCAAAAACTCATCAAAGTTTGGGTGACCTTAAAAATGACCCTAAAGTCTTTCTCTTTTAGTATTTTATTTCATGAAAACTTGGCTTGAGAGGGGGAATTCATTACCTCCCATGAGTTATTTAGGGAAGCTTTGACCCAAGGTTTCATCTCCTGGCATTGACTTTACTTACTCCTTAAGAGTTTCACATGGAACATATCTACATTTTGACATCACACTACACTGAGTGAACAGTAGAATGTAGTGGTTGTAAAAAGGACTAGACCTTTTTACAACTAACCAATGTCATGGTCACCTATTTTTGTGCTTTTTTTTCATCGTTTGACATAAAATTCATTATGTAATTGATTCCCCTAGAAACATTCAAAAGCTTGCTAGTTTAGTTAACCCCACATTGCCATACCCTTGCTAGGATTTAGATGATTATACTTAGTGTATTTTAGTCATTTATCTTATTTGGTATGTTTTGAGACTAAAACTTATTTGTTTGTTCATAAATCCATGTCAAAACCACTTTGTTTATATGTCACTCTTTTTTCTAAAGAGGCATTATGCTGGATATTTTACACCACACTTGTGCCTTGAAATTTTTGCTAAACTTGTTTATGTGTGTGTCATTTGAGTTAAGGAGAGTAGTGTTATGCTTTCCAAATCATGTCAAACCATTTTTTCCTTTGAGTCTTTTGAAACATAGCATTGATCACATCATTTGAGTATGCTTACACCGTTAGGCTGCTCAACTTGTTTTAAGACTAGTTTACCATTGTGCCAAAAACTATTTGATTCAAACCATGTCATGTCTACCATTTGGACCTTTGTCTTATGCTATCATGATGTCCAATCTTGTATAGATTATTTGGTCAAATTGTAGTTTTTAAATTTTATTTTTCAATTAACCTTGTTAAGTTCAGATCCAAACATTGATTGATTTTTGTTTAAGCCTCAATTTGTGGTGGTGATACACAGATCTTTCTCTTTTGGGTTGTATAACTTTAGTTAATAGATTACCTAAATTTGAAAACTATTGATAGTTTGTTTATTTAATGCCTATCCTCATCATTGTTTGTGCCTTTATTTGATAAAACATAGTCTTTCTTCAAAGAGCCTTTTGCCTTATGCCTTATGCCAACTGATCATGTATATGTTTGATTTTGTGTGTCAGGTTTATGTCAATTTTGTTTCCAAAATTGTTAGATTAAATCAAATCACATCAGCCTTTGTTTCAAGTCTAGTTTTTGATGCCATTTGGCCAAAAGTCCTAGCATATGCCTATTTATTTGAGCCTATCTTTTGACTCCACATTTGGATAAAAGACCTAGTAACTCAACTTTTCCCTTTCCTAGTTTAGACCTTCTTTGGAACACTTTGGCCTAGACCTTTGACATGCTAGATTTTATTTAGATGCTTGACATTTTATGTGTATGACATTTGACATTAGACATTTGATGTTATACTATTTTATGCCAAGTTTTAGCATAAATCATTTTGGAGATATAGCTCCACTTTCAGACCATATTGGAGATACAACTCCACCCCTTCAACTAAGTTAGACCAAGTTTGAACCATTTATCCTTTGGAAAGTTTTTTAGAGGTTGTAAAACTTGAAGCCTTTTTATTTCAGAGCTTTCATCATTTACACAGATATGTCTAGATATATTTATAGTAAAGTCACATACAATCCAACCTATGATAAAATGGCTACACAAAATCCCACTATGAACCCCTATAGAGAAAGATTTTCTAAGGAGTTTTATTATTCTCCCTATAATAATACATATGGGGAACATAGTCAAAATCCACAAAATCTAAATTGAGACCTTGATTGGCATGAAGAGGCGTGTGAAGAGGAGTTTAAAGACCCAACTATAGATAATATTGTTTGGGATATGGATCCATACCATCTTTAAAATTATCAGTACATGGAACACAATCAAGAACCAACTTATGAGTCAACTCACCATTGGGATGATATGGTTTATGAGGAAGACTTGGATGCTTTAGCTTGTGTAAACAATCAAGTTCCATGACATCCTTTTTTTATCTGATCATCGACTACCCCTAACCCTCCTTTGGATTATATGATCTATCAAGATCTACAATATCCAAAGAATATCATTACCATTCCTATACCTAGTCCTTTGGTTTGTGTGATCGATCAAGCTCCACAACATCCTTTCATCATTTCAAGACCTAGTCATTTAGCTTATGCAGGCAATCAAGCCCCACAACACCCTATCATTACCATTTTGGGACTTCATCTTTTGTCTCATGTGATCAATCATGCTCCCCAATACCCTACCATTATCCAACCATAGATCATTCCTCATCCAATACCAATCCCATCCAAACCTCAACCGATCCAATCCTTTGAAGGCCAAGTTATGTTCAAAACTAGTATTTTTCAACTCATTGGAAACCAAATCTAGGACAAACAACTCATCCAAGATGTTTTTGTTGAATCAACCATTTGTAATAAGTCAAGATATGATGAATTGCCTATTGATCTTATACCAATTTGCAAGGAGTCTCACACTGATGAGCTAGTCTTTGCCAAGTCACTTCTTAATGATTATAACTCCCTTTAGGTAAATCATTACCTTGACCATGTGCATATTTTTAAAGATCCTCCTATTAAAAATCTAGTCTCTAAGGAGTTGCCTCTTAACCTTTTTCCCATCCTAGAGGAGTCCCACTCTCACAAACTAATCTTGGTGGAGCCCATTATGCCATCACAGGATATTAATTGTCTAATACCAAACATTCAACAAGAAATCAATGTAACAGAGTATCCATCAAATGAAGAATTAGAATTAGAGTCAGGTTATATTCTTGAATTGACATCAGATTTAGCATCAAAATCAAAATCAACATTAGTCTCAACATCAGATTCAGAGTCCATTGAGTTAGAATCAAATTCAGATACAAAATATGTTAGTGGTTATTACAACATTAGTTACGCATGCCTTATAGATCAATTTGAATATATATGTGATCCTTCTATGGTTTTTGAGGCTGAGTAATTCAACTTCAACATAAGTTATCCTAGTATCTTCTACAAGGATTATGTATCCTCTCCCCATTCCATTACCATTCCACAAACCATTACCATCAACCAAAATAGCCATATCATTAACATTTCATCTCCCCTAAGTGTCGATTGGGATCGATATAATCACCTTTATTGAAATACATCCATGGTGACATAGCAATTGAAGAAGAGCAAGGAGGCTAAGACCATATTCATATAGTATAAGAACACTCTCCTAGTGAAACCTTTTTGGAGGTGCTAGGGGATAATCAAAGTCAAAACTCAACATCTTCTAGTGAAACATTTTTGGAAGTGCTAGAAGACAATCAAATTCAAAAGTCAACATTCCTTAGTAAAACCTTCTTGAAGGCACTACGAGACAATAAATAAAACTTTATTGGTGAAAACCTCTTTAAGGCACTAATAGTTGTGCACAAAAGTTCTCTACTGCTTGAAGAAGATAAAATCAAAGATCAAATCAAAATAATTTTTTATCTATAGCATAATTAGATGGTAGTTACTCTCAAGATAAAATAACAAAAAAATATATTGGTCCTATCGAGAGAACAAGTCTTTGGCCTTGTCACAACCAAGGTTATGTTAAATTTAGCATCAATAACATTACGTCTAACTAAACATCCTAATATTCATTTATTTCCCAACCATTCCACATTCTATTATCATCTACCTATTGGGAATATGAAACACTGGAAGCACACAATTGATTACCAAATACAAGCAACTTAATATGTAGAAATAACTAGAATCAACAAGTAACTAGAATCCAAAAATAACACAAGATATGAGAGACAATACACAACTTGTATTAATACTCATACAGAAAAGAATACAATAAAGAAGATGCCACTTCTTCCCCACCACCTCTTCAAAGGCTTCCCACACCTCAAGTGAACAGTAATTCTCTCCTCAAAGCTCTCTCTCTTAGGTCCCAACACCCAACTCAAACACTGAGTTGGTGTTCACCTTATACCTGTGCTCCATGCACACCACAAGTGCTCCATGCACTCCACAAGTACTCAAACGTACTTCAAGTAGATCTCCCCTGAACCTGCAACAACCTGCACCTCAATAGACCTTACTTATGGAAAGATTTTCCTTTCCTTCCTCTTTGCTCTGAGTACACACCTGTACTCCAAGTAGATCTCTCCTAATACTGCTCCCTGTTGTGTTGCTATCCTATCTAATCTTCCACCTATAGATCAAGCTGGTTCTGCACACTTGTGAACCTTGACCTTGCACACACACACACACCTGCATATCAATGATCTTACTTACCATGTAGATCTCCTATAGAAGCCATGCTCACCTGATGACCAAGATCATACACTCTTGAAGAACCCTGCTGATTCTCCAATCCAGCACCCACCTTGGTACTGTGGCACTAGGAGGAACACACCATTGCTCACCTCACACACAGAAGGAGCTTATAATAATGCTCTCTTATTCTCTAGCACACATTTACAATACAACCATGAGTCTATTATATAGATCTCATCTAAATAATAATTAGACACCTAATACAATAATTAGATCTGCAGCTCTCAGTCTAAAATTAGCTCTAAACATGCAAACACTTGGTTCATCAACCAACTGCCCATAACATACTCATAGTCAAACCACACAGGCGACTGACGTCGGTCCCTGTCCGCTTGGGGGTCACCAATGCTGGCCAACTTCTGGCTGACGTCAGTTGCTCTCCTACCTTATCCTATTGATGTCGATTGGCCTGATTGACGCCAGTGTCTGTGACACTCCAACAACTCCTCTGCAACCTCCTCCATGTCTGCATCAGTGAAGCCTTTAGCTCCACAACCTAACATTACCATTACATTTCATAATCAAACCTACCATCCATTATTTGTCCTTATTTACCATTCATGGTCATGCTTTACTTTGTAGAGGCTACAAAGATACCTTATCTTGATGCTGAATGAATCAAAATCAATGACGAATGAAGATCACAAAGGCATTCTTGACAACCAAATCTTTAACTAGTTCTTAATAGAACAACTATTCAAATGAGGAAAGGGATAGCAATTAACATGATCAAGTATTCTATTTATATTATTTGTTGATTAGGATGTGCATCTCTATCTCAATAGGAAAAATAAAATCATATGCTATTTACCACACCCAAGCCAAAAGCATGTACCATACCATTTCACATTTCCATGCCATTCCATTGTTACATATCTATTTTCCATTGTCAAATATTCTTTCTATTCACCATATCACTTGGGGGAAAACCCTCTTAACATTTTATCCATTCTAACCATTCCATTCCTATCTAGACTAAAGCCTATTTTTAGTCATCCTACCCAGTCCTATTTTGGTCTTGGTTCATTTAGTTCTTCCTACGCCTTTTGTGAGAGGATTCCTATCAAGTTTCAATAGTCAATCCAATCCATGTTTCAATGATAGTCTATGAAATTAGTGTGACAGTTGATTTGGTAAGATATCTATCATCCTATCAAGCTTGTTTATGTGAGCTTGATTATAACCACCTATGGGCAAATCAATGTTTCACTAGTCTTGATAATAATAATAATAACTACCTATGGGAAAATTAGTATCATTTACCTATGTCATTGTATCCTAGTTATAACCACCTATGGGAAAACTAGGGGCAACACTTTTTTATCATGCATTGTTGCATCACCTTGCCATTACTATTTTCATTTGACGAGATATTTGCCAATTTTGAGAACTTGTTAGGACCTACTTGGTTTTTCCTCACATTTTGTGTGGATGGAATTACTATGACTTGAGGTCATTTTAGGACTATGTGGGTCATGCTCAATTCATGTTGAGGTCACCTAAGTCCCCCTTTCCATATGCTCTTACCATTTTGTGAGCAACCTAAGCCAAAATTCTCTCACCATTTTGTGAGTAGGTATCTTGTCATTCTCGACCAAGTTAAGATACCTTAAAATTCCAAAAACATTTGTAACATTTCAAAAATCCAAAAATATTTATCCTATCTAATCCTAGTTAATTATCCTCGATCTACCTTACTAGGGCATTATCATTATTAGGATGTTTTCTTTTGCTTTTATTTTTGGGCTTTCTATTTGTTCATTTATTTTAGGTTGTTTGTTTGTTATTTATCTATTTGTTTGTTTGTTTATTCACTTGCCTATTTGTTTGATTTTAGCATTATTACCTCAACTTAGTCTATATGTGTTCATTGGGTGATTCCTCAAGCACATTATTATTTAGTCCATCCATATTCATCCATTAACATTATCATCATGGTTTTTATCATTGTTGTATTATTTTTCAGTATTTATTAGATCGAGAGTCAGTCCTTACACATATTTTGGCCAATTATTCATGGTGTTCTATCATGAAGCCTACCATCACATACTACAATAAAAATTAGCTTTAGGAAGGTCTACAATCAATGGAGCCACAAAAGTTTCACCTTGGTACCTTGGCAAACCCTTCTATCTCACCTTTGATCAAATTAATCCATTGGTCGTTCTAGTTGTATCATTACTAATAAGGATGGGCATCTCCTCATTGGTAGGTAAAACTAAATCATTTCTAATGATCAACCTTATTCCTCTATCCATATCTTTCATCACTTTACACCCACTCATCTTTAATCTCTATTCCAAGTTATATCTTTGAGTTATGATTGATAATCATCCCTAACTGGAGAACCATCAATTTTAGCCAATCCAAGTCTACTTAATGATTATAATAACCTATGGGTAAATCATTATTTTGACTTTTATTCTTGATTATAACAACCTTTGGGAAAATTAACATCCTTTTTACATCAATACATACAGTATTTTCTTATTTGGATTAATCTCAACCATAAATTAATTTCATGTTCCTTCTTATTTCTTTTCGAAAGACCATCCATCAATAAATGTGATGGCCACTCCCTGGAGGGGGCATTATCATAGGCTTCCCAAAATCAATTTAGAGCTTTGTTATTCAACCATCATATTCTTTTTGGCATACAGGCCATCTCTCATTATTTGATAATACATTGCTTTGCCTATGGTTTGTAACATCTTCCCAAATAGGGGCAAACTGTAGACACCTAAATCTGGCCACCAATAACCTCCAGCCATGCTTTTGGCCAATTTTCACAAAAAAGCATAATTTTGCCTAAAAACATTAAATCACATTAAAATATTTGAATTTATATATTCAATTTCTGATTTTGGCTAGGGTATCACTAAATGGGACAATGCAATTTATGGGCCAGCTAACTTTGATCAAATCATTTCAAGTAAAAATGTCAATTTTGCACCTAGGTGCTCTAGATTTCTCTTTCCTATCAAATATATTTCATGATACATGTGCATTTATTATTTGGTTTTGGTAACATCCTAAATGGGATAATAGATCCAACGCATCTAACATTACCTTCCAATTTCAATCCGGTCAATTTTTGGACCAATAACAAGACATTTTGATCAATTTGAGTAATTTATGCACAAAGTAATTAATCAAGATTAAGAGATAATTAATCCAAGTTAGATCCTAATTAAGAATTCCATGGAAAATTTTTGAATACTTGTTTTTGGAAATAAATATCGAATATCTACATCATTAGCTAGCCTCATTTCTTGGGAAGACATCCCTAGGCCATAAATGCCACAAATATCATGATTCATGCCTCCCATGCCTCATCAAAGCCCTCCATGCCTCTTAATTTCTCCTCTATCCCAAATATTGATGAGCCTATTTATCAATTTTAATTGCATAATTAGATGAATCTTTAACTACACATCTCAATGTTAAGATGGATGGTTCAGGTTAATTCTATCCATTTACAAAAATCTATAAATAGAGAGGCCATGAACATCATTTTTAAGCTATTTTGGTGAAAATTTATTATGCTCAAATATCTCTAAAAATCTATTTTGGTGAAAAGTTATAATGCACAAATATCTTTAAGAATCCATTGAAATTAGTGCTACCATGACAAATTGATTCCATGCCAAGCCACAAGCCAAAGGTGCCAAAGAGAGATGGAGGTAGCCAAGCTTCCATTGTGAAGGACTTCAGGAGAACAAAGTTGAGGAAGACACTAAGACAAAGTCATTTGGAAAATCTAAGGAATGTGAAGGAATTCTTGTTATTTTTCCTTACTTTTTAGTTGTGTTTCTCATTTTTTTGTTACTAAGCTCACCCTAGTAACTAGGCATGAAGATGTTAGTTTAGTGTGTTTTTTATTTGGTTTCATTCACTAACACCATACTAATCTCCTCTTCTTAGTCAAATTCCTAGTTCACACACACTACTACTCACCTTGTCCTTGACATGGTCATACTCAGAATACTCACTGAGATACCTCACCTTGACATCCACTAAAAAACCTTCCCTTGTCTTCACAACTTGAGCTCATAGAATGAGTCATTAGGATTCTAAAACTAATACCATTTTCTTAACATAGAGCTATAGATCTCAATTGTTAATTACTAGACACCAATATTCTAAAAGAAAAAACAACTTCTTACCTTTCAATAATACTTCCATATTTTTTAACAAACTTCAAATGGTCTTCATAATCTCATTGGTATTGCAGACCAATCTATAACTCATTTAATTAGGCTTACTTTGAATATTTATTGAGTATTCCAACTCTTCATATGCATTTTTGAACATCCTTAAACAACCACTCATACTTGTGTGTATCTATCTTACTAGATGACCATTTTCATACTCTCTCACAAGGTCTCTTCATGTGATGATCAATGTCATGACTAGGTTTCTCAAGATCTTGAAGCTTGACAACTAGACTTTAAATAGTCCTTAATGCTTCAACACTTGATCATATTCCTCATATGATATTTAGATATTATTATACATCTATACACACTTTTTCATGCATATGTTCATGATATGACAATGTTCTTCAAGACTAGTGCTAAAAAATATGATTACCTTGTATCTTGATCTTGACCTAAAAACATGTCATCATCCTCAGAAAAATCATCAAGTTGCCTTAAAATTCTCTCACAATAGATATACAATAGGTTTCTTTCAACTTATCTCTTGTCATAAGACTACCTTATCACATACCACTTTTTACAAGGCCTAGATTAAGGTTCTATAAGACACCTTGATGCTTTGACCTATTCCATCCATGTTATGACATCAACACAACATTAATCAAACATATATGAGATACTTGGACTTATACCTTTCTCTCAACATATCTTTAATGTCCTTATAGACTTTACTATCAACGTAGGCTTGACCTTTTACTTGGCTTCTACATAATCCTTCTGAGCTAGAAAATATCACTTTTTACATTTTTTAAAATATGACTTATGTCCTATAGTAACACATAACTCACCTTGGTTTATGTGTTGATCATGAATCATCTTGTAATCCTTCTTATTTTTAGTCAACTCTATCATTACCATCATTCTTTGGTAGACCATCATTATAATCATGATAAACACTGTCATCACCATACTTCAAGTTTGTGCTTCTTAGGATCACCTTTAGGCTATTATGCCTCTCTCAAAGGACCTTATCTAATACCAAATGTTGGAATCAAACCCACTAAGAGTGTGGAGGTGATTTAGTGTTAAAATTTTTAATCAAATCCACGTATCATTCATTAATCATTCATTAACCATTCAAACCAATATAGTAATTAAATAATGCTTTTAAAAACATTCATATGAGCATGAAGCAAGAACATAACACATGAACACATGAGCTATGTGAGAAATCTTCATGGGGAATAAAACCCAATGAAATATATCTTGGATAACTTTTCCTATAAAACCATGAATCAATTTTATCTGAGCACCAACCCAACAAAGAGCACCAACCCCTAAATTTATCAAGCACCAACTTTCTAGGAGGCTACAATCCCTGTGATGATCAACACCCACTCAATAAACAATATTAACCTATTCACATTGATATTTTTACCTCTCACAATTGATGATGATCTTCTTTTTCTGTATCACACTCAAATTTTCTTCTCACACAAGCACAAACTATCTTTTACCTTCTTCGCTCAATTAGCCCTCTTTTTGACTAGGTTAGGTCATATAACCTTTTATTCATGAATATAAAATAAATTATATATTCATAACTATTTATTATACACTTATCTAATGTTCAATTATACTTTCTTTAGCTCTTAAATCTTCTATTTTATTCTCTCATATTCCCTCATTCTCTAACTAGCCCAAATAGGCTTATTAGGCCTTATTCTTATACCAATCACTAGATTACTCACACTATTAGTTAGACAAGAAATACATCATGTTAAATCACAAAACATGTCTTAATAAATGTTACACATAGGAATAAATAAAAATAATATCACTATTAGATCATCCAAACACATTTAGACCTCATTCTTCTTTTAGACCTAATAGAGACCTAATGCATTAGGTCTATCCTCTCCACGAAACAACTTGAACCTATATGGCCTAGATGGCTCTCATAAATAAACTCAAAAATTTAAAAAATTTAAATTTAAACTCCAACTGACCTCCTCTATGCTCAATAAGTCACAAATCCTTTGCTCACACCTTGAAATCACAATTAGGTATTAAAGACCTATTAGACCTAATTACCTCAAAAACATTATCTTAAAAGATAAGCTCATATAACATATAGAAACACATTTTAGGAGAAAAAACATATTTATGTAAACTTCATGAACTTTGTTCCATAAAAAGGTCAATTAGACAATTTTGATCAGTCTCCAAAGACTTATGAACACCTCATCAAAAATCTCACTCAGAACTACCAATTTGCTCAGAACCCAGTCATTAGCAATTTGACCTCAAACATCAAATAGAAACTTTGAAACACTGCATATGCATGTATAATATCCCATGGAATATATATAACATCACCATATTATTTTTATATCTCTTCTTAGGATATAATGGTTCATCAACATCTCTTCACTCAGCTTATTCAAGTCTGTCAAAACACCTTAGAAAATAGTGATGCATAATTGGACCTCCAACACTTGATATAACACTTCACATGAATAATAAAGAATAAAAATAATATATTTATATATTTATAACACCATAATATTCTTTAAACACTTCAAAACTAGGAATAATGACTTAGGAACATCAATCTTACTAACACACAAAAAAATTCCATAATCCCTAAAAACATAGTTCTAATGAATGTCATTTTTAGATCCTATAAGAATAATTCCAAGACATTTATGAACATTAATATTTCCTATGTGACATATATAAAATACTCCAATATATATATATATCATAATTTCTAGTGTCAACTATTGGTTTTACAGACCAATTTGTTAACATTTTCTCTCACAGTCCTTACACATCCAGACAAGCCATTTTGGCTTCCATATTTCAACTTATTAAACTAAATCTCAAAATTATATAAAGAATTTATATGTCATATATATTTAAAAAAACATAAAATTATTCACTACATAAATTATATCATGATATAACATCTCAAACTCATCAATCCATCTTGCATACCCAAAACTACCATTTTGCCTTGAGGACTAGTCATGGTGATTACTACTTTCAGCACCTATGTGGGAACTTCTAATAACTCTTGATACATGTGTATTATCCTATGATATAATTTTTTAAGTCTCATATATATATATATCATGTTCAAGTGAAAATATTGATCTTGTAGACCAATTTCACAATCTTAACTAATCATTATCTTATTTGCACAAGAGAGGTTAAATTATGAGCAAGATTCTCAACATATCCACTAACCATCAAAACACATAAACAACATGAATGTGTAATATATGTATTTAAAAATAACCACATGTATTTTTATCCATTCCTAATTCATGAAAACCCATCCCTAAACTCATTCTCAATTGTTCTTATTTTTCCTCCCTATCTTTCTCACTAGGCCTTTTTAGCAATAGGTCAACTTCCATGACCAGATTATCATATTTGAAAATTTCAACCTGATAATAAACCATAATTGGCATAAGATATACGTCTCAATATTCAACCTCCATCTACTTAGCAACTTTGACTTAGTCGACTCTATCTGCTATACAATTTTTTTTATAAATAAGTACTTTTTTGTGGGGTCCACTCACTCATCAAACAAAAAAATTCCACCTAAAGGTGCCTAGAAGAATCCAATCCATGATATAAACATAAAAATAGGTCATCTAATCCATTCTAATCCATTTCCATCAATATCTTTCATATTGGGTTACTATGAGGGTTTTATACTAGTTTTCATTCTTAATGTTTATTCATAAAGCTCTACCCTTGAAACCAACTACTAATTCTTGGAAATAATTTTTAGGATACTTTTCCATCTCTCCCCAAGAGCTCATATTTACATGTTATAGTCACACATTCTAACAATCATCATAACATCTTTCTCAGGTCTGCAACACTTTATTATAGCACTTGAGAGACCTTAAATTCACTTTTTATGCTTTATTATTCAAATCAAGAGCTTAAAAATTCATTAAAAAACTTGAAACAACATGTCATACCTCAAACCATACATGATCTCACAATTCTCTAAACCTGATCATGATGCCTCATCATGTCACCTAGGGTCTTAAGACAAGGTCCATGAGAAGACCACCAAAGAAAAACTCACCCCTTTGGATCACTCTAAGAGTCATGTGACTAAATATACATATGTATCTCATGATCTAACACTTTATTACACAGATTCAATCCTTACACATCCATATAATCATCATGCCTTTACAAGTCATATATATATGCTTAAGAAGTAGTCCATTCAAACAGACCTACTAGGCACCATACCACTTTGAGACTTTTAAGACTCCTTTTGTAGCTCACAACTCATCTCCAAACATATGAGATAGACTCCAAAAATTCTCCCATAATTCTCATTTGACCAAGACTACTCAAACCATTTAAGTCTCTTGTCAAGATTAAACTAGCCTTCTTGATCACATAAGACATGAAGGCAAAAGACATTGGTTGTATTCAACTTCTCTCTTCTAAAATTATGGAGAACTTGAAACCTCATTAAAAATATTATCCACATTGTACACATGTTTACATAGTGTCAAACATGTTCTCACTTACTTGAGCTCTCTCACTTCGCCAAGCTTCACTATTCATGCCTTCACCAAGATAGGACTAGGCTACAAAAAACACCTTGTCCACAAAGACTTTATTTTTATGAACTTGGCCAAGAATGACCTTATCATAATAATAACTTCAACACTCTCTTTCTAATGATATCTCATAGTTATACAAAGCAACATTTCTCATAAGCTTGTCACATCACAACATTGTGCCAAGACCTTATTCACAACTCAAGGACCTACTAGATCATGCTTAAGCCATCATGATCACTGACTATACATCTTCACAAGAGTTACTCTAGGATATAAATGACACTCAATTACCTTTGACATCAATGACAACATTAATACCTCAACACAACAATAGGAAAATACCTCAACATAGTATAGTACTCCAGTTGAGAGTGAGAGCATCATCTGAGTGCTTTTACACACCAACCACAAACCATAGATCCCCCACACTATCTCCCAAACAAGGGGATTCCCATCCATTCATACATGGGTAGATAATGATAGTGCAGGAATCTAGAGTAACAACCAAAACCCTTATGTTGAAGATATCTAATACATAATGTGTATCATAAATAAATACATTCTAATATGATATAACATAAATATGAAACTATATCAACATATGAAATGACAATATTTAATTAAAACATGACTTTGGACAATTTTTTCAATAATTAATGATCTCTAGGATCAGTTAATTTCATACACACCACTTAATTGGATTACACCTCATCTTGCATTGATGGTGCTAATTATTCCAGGTGAATATGTCCATTTCTTATTTAGGGTCATGAATATGAGATTTGGTAAAAAATATAATAATATAAAAACTAATAGATTCATTCAAAATATTTCCCTTCAGCTAATAAAACTTATGCTATTTACTTGAATACTACATACATTCATTTAATCCATCAAATGAAATGCAATGAATCCATAACATCTAATTTATTACAAATAATAAATAGAATAAAAAACAAACCTCAATCTAACATACCATTTGGATAATGATTTATCTAGACTGCTAGTTACTTAAACCACAAAGTAACTTATAATTTTATTTCTTTTCGAAACAACATTATATCATAGGCTTATTTAATTGTTCATATTCCACATATAACAAACACCATTCCAAAAATATTTGTATTTAAAATTCTTAAACAATATAATTTAAGTCTTTTATATAAATGTTAAAATGTACACAAGCATCATTTACACACTGTTATAATATAAATACTTTTATACATAGCACTATTGTATATGTCAATGTATAGATATATGAATGGTATAATATTTTCTAGATTGGTTACACCATCAAAAAACATATAACTTATACCATTTATATGTATATTTTTTTATAATTCACAAGTATGAATTCAATGCAGTATATATACTTCATTTTATACAACATACTCTTAAGATGACATCTACTGTCATTAGTCTTAAAGTATAATGAATACACTAAGTGTATATCCAGCTAACAAACAAAGGCCCTATAACCCTTTTTATAAACTAGACAAATCCCATTGTACTTGTTTAAATAAACATACATAATTTCATATTATTCACACATTGCATACAACCAAACATTTATACCACTTCCTTTTAATCAAATATCCCAATTCAATTGGATTAAGATTGACAAAATAAATGCATATGAATAATTATAAATACATAGATGATTATTCCCAACTTGGGTTGGATACTACACAAACTAGACCATGTAAATCTCTTCATGCACTTTAAACATAGAAGTGCATACCCAATCACATTTACTAACTGTGCAAATTTTTAATCAAATTAAATTCTAATCTAAGTATATAATCATTATACATAGAAAAGTTAAATAATTGTGTATTTCACATATTATAAATTCAACTAAAATCATAATTCTACCATTTCCATATTTAACCTTTGTGTATATATCTTTTATATATAGTCGAATTCATAAACAATGGTTCATACATGCATGTAGGAGAATATTTTATGGATAAAATTTTATTGTTCCCAAAACCCAAATAAGAATAAGTATGTATGTTACATCCTCTATACAGAGTCTTACATAAATACAATGATCATAATTTAAAATGTGTGAATTATTTTGAATCTAAATCAACATATTTCTATTTTAACCCATCACATCAATTTCATCCATATAGGCATCCTATATCCAGTCCAATTTAACCCATACAAGTTTTCCCTCAAAAACCTTATATTTCCAAAATACTAGTGTATATGTGTATGTGTGTGTATATACCCCATCAGTTTAATAAATATGGGTTCTTTATACAAAATAAACTATGTAGTGTGTGTGTGTGTGTGTGTGTGTGTGTGTGTGTGTGTGTGTGTGTGTGTGTGTGTGTGTGTGTGTGTGTGTGTGTGTGTGTGTGTGTGTGTGTGTGTGTGTGTGTATATATATATATATATATATATATATATATATATATAGACACACACACACACACACACACACACACACACACACACACACACACACTACATAGTTTATTTTGTATAAAGAACCCACATTTTTACACCCAAAAATACAAATAGATATACATAGTTGATCCCTCATATAGTCCAAAGTTTTTTTCCATATATATAAATAGCTTAATGAATATATAACAAACTGGTTCAAAATAATTATTTTGAGCCACATCGTATATACCCATCAAGAATAATCTTCCACTATTGAAAAATGATATTTGAATTGAAAAAAAAAGTTTAGGGTAGAGCTTCTTAAAAGCCTAAAACAACCATAGAAAATTATACGTCTCTACCCAATCCCCTCAGGTTACCTTGGGTTAGACGTAGGGTTTTGTGGAGGCTAAGCCTTCCACAGGGACCTACATATAGCCCATTTATATAATGTATCAAACAATGAGAACCTAGTAACCATACCAATAAAAAACCCATTCAACATATCACACATATAAATTTAATTATAAAACCTACCTATGAATTTATGAATGCCAAGGAAGCCGAATATCTTCCTTCACTCATTCACCCTTCTCCTTTTGTCTCCTACTTTGTGTATGTCATGTGCCATATATTTATCAAATCCCTCCTCTTTTTTCCTTTTTATTCTCCTCTATTATCTTCATTGCCCTCTTTTTCTCCACCATTAAAGGTCGATTCAACTGACTGGATATTATGCACGTAAAAATAACTCATCAAAACTCCCTGTATTCTACAGTTCATACCATGCAGACTATAAAAAAACTTCATGATTTTCACAAAATGTTGTTAACCTGAAGTCAACAAGTGATTAATAACCCTAATCACCTCAAAAATTCATTTTCACTAATTAAAATAATCATTTCATATCCTTTACAAAATATGCATGATAGTTGACTTAACATAATTCCATCATCAACTTCCCAAACTTGACCAACCAAATCATTTAAGCTACTAGTTACATAAACCCAATGTTATTCCATGAAATGAATATCGACTTAGTTGATAATCATTTAACATATCAACTATATATCATGGCAATACAAGTATGTATTTCAAATACTATTGTTTATGTTACCATGTCATCTATAATAACACTTTTCAAACACAATGCTTTCCCTAAATCAATTAAAAATGTAATTAATGTCTAATGCATTACATATATTAAATCTTTGTTTAACATTTAATCGAATACAAATATATTTTAAAATAATGTTATTTATATCTTTCAACATTTATATAAACATATATATTATAATAATAATCTTTCATTATTATTACCTAAATCTTAAATATCAAATAATACAAATAAAATATGTCATAGCATCATATCATTATATTATACAACCATACTTAATAACGTAGTAGGGTAAGTAAAACATAAACAAATTCACTCATTCAACCAAGCAATTACATCATATAAGATAAGCTATATATGATCACAAAAATTAACAAAATCAATCAACCAAATCAACATGATCATCTAACCTACCCTATCTTCTAACCCATCCCAGTTGATTGGTTTTATACACCTCCTTCTACACAATGCCTCAAATGGAGCCATCTTCAATGTTTATTGGTATGAGTTGTTGTAAACAAAATCAACCAATGTAAGGTACTCCTCCCACTTATATTATCGATCTATATAATACATATGAAGGAGATATTCTAAAACCTAGTTAACTAGCTCTATTTATCCATTAGTTTATGGGTGATAAGTAATGTTGAAGTTCAACTGTGTATCTAGAGCTAAATTTAGAGTCAACCAAAACCTATAATTCATCTTCAGATCTTAATCTAAAATGATCTTCTCTAAAAAACCATGCAATCAATACACTTCTTTTATGAATCTATTTGTAAACATAGGTGCATCATCTATCAAGTTGCCTGGTATGAAGTGGGATACCTTGGTTAGTTTTTCAACTTAAACTAAGATCATGTCATGTCAATTTTGTGATAATGACAAACCTTAGATGAAGTCCATACTAATCACCTACCACTTCCATTCTGGTATGTCATGTGGATATAACAATCTAGCCAGATGCACATGTTCAAATTTCACACACTAACATTCTAGACAATGATACACAAAATCCTTTACATCTTTCTTGATTATTTTTTTATAAATAGAGTGGTTAAGCTCATCCATGAGCTTGGTTACTTTGGTATTTCCTAAATATGGGGAATTATGTAATTATTTTAGCATTTTGCTCCTTAGATTCTCTTTATTAGGCACATACATCTTATTATTATATTAGAAAAGACCATCATTACCTATCTTGAATCCTTTATACCTATGATACTGAGCATCCTCAAATAATGCTTTCCTAACCTAATCATAGAATTCATCTCCTGGCAAGAATTTGATTACTTGATATCTAAAATTACTCCTAATAGTAGCCATGAATGCTATGTACCACCTATGGATTAGATCATTAGCTACTCTATTCTCCTTACCTATGATATAATTAATATCAAAATCATAATTAGTCAAGAACTCTAACCATCATCTCTGACAAGCATTTAGGTTTAGTTGGGTGAAGATGTAGTTGAGTCCCAAGTTATAAATATTGAGCTCAAATGGTTTTCCTAATAGATAATGCCTCCAAACTTGAAAAATATGCACAATTTCCACAAGTTATAGGTTATAAAGGGCATAATTCACCTCATATGGCTTCAGTTTATTAGACTCATAGGCTACCACTAAACCATCCTACATAAGAACTCTTAATCCATTCCTAGATACATCGGTGATCATTAAGAATTGACCATTAAGATTAGGAACTATTAGCATTGGTGTTGAAGTAAGACTCCTTTTTAATTTTTGAAAGGGTATCTCACACTTATCTGACCAGATGAAACTTTTATTCTTATATTCAAGAGAGGTAATTAGATTGGCTATCTTAGATAAGTTTGGAATGAATTTCCTATAATAGCTCTCTAATCCCATGAAACTCCATACCTCAAGCACATTCTTTGGTGCCAACCACTCCATTATGGCTCTTATCTTTGTTAGATGCATGAAAATGCCATTTGTAGAGATAAAATGTCCTAAATGCTACACTTTTTTTTAAAAAAATGTATATTTGGACAACTTGTCATACAACCTGTGCCTTTGTAAATGTTACAAAACCAATTCCAAATGTTGCAAGTGCTCTTCCTCATCCTTATAATAAATGAGGATGTCACCTATAAAGACCAAAACAAAATGATCTAGGTAATATCTAAACACACTATTCATAAGATTCATAAATAATATTGGATAATTTATCAATCCAAATGGTAACACTATGAACTCATAGTGCCCATATCAAGTCCTGAACACTATTTTCATAATATCCTCTTCATAGATCCTCAACTAATGATACCTTGCTCTAAGATCAATCTTAAAAAATATTGTTTCCCCTTGTATTTGATCAAACATATCATAAATAAATGGTAATGGATATATGTTCTTGACTATTAATTTATTTAACATCTTGTAATCTATACACAGATGAAGAGTACCATTCTTCTTCTTGATGAAGACAATTAGATCAGGAGGATTCCTACTAAGCCAATCAGCTATTACATTATTTTTTCCTTCTATATGCTGTACTGAAAAATGAAACTGGTTGAAAAAAGCTTGCCACCTGACATACTTTCCTCGACCATCCTTCCTACCATGATCTTTTTCTCGGAAGGTTAAAAATCGAGTGCAGTTAGTTACAACAGTGAAATGTGGCAGATGCAACAATTTAAGCATAAACTTTTCCAAACATTTCTTGACACTATAGATTTCCTTATCAGAGGAAATCCACTTCAGTACATCTAGACTAAACACACCGCTAGCAAATTCACAAACAAACTCAACATTATTTACAATGCAAACAAGTACTCCTCCCCATGAAAAGTCAGAGGCATTGGTATATACTTTCATTTCTTGAGACTTTGGGATATGTAGTTCTGGTAAGGCAGCAACTTTAGCTTTGATCTTCTGAACTGCCTCTGTATGTCTTTTCTCCCAACGAAAAGCATTCTTCTTCTGGAGAAGTTCTTGTAATAGAAACCTGTCTTCACCAGCGTTAGGATAAAAACTATTTAAGTAATTTAATAATCCCAAAAAAGCCTACAACTTAGATTTATCTAGTTGCTCGGGAAAACCAATAACCTTTTCCTTTATATGTGGCTGGATCTGCAGCTTGGAGTCTCGGATAACCATTCCGAGGAAATTACATTCAGTTGTGCATAACTGAATTTTTGTTTCAGAAAGAACTATTCCTGCATCCGAAGCCATCTTGAAGAATGTGGAGAGATGAGCAGCATGTTCATCTAAAGATTTGTTGAACACTAAAATATCATCTATATACACACAAAGAAACTGAGAAGTGCCTTCAAAAATTTTGTCCATATGCGCCTGGTAATAAGCTGGCGCATTCATCAAGCTGAAAGGCATGACAGTCCATTGGAAGTGGCCGAAAGGGCAACTAAATGTTGTCTTGGCTCTGTCTTCTTCCTTGACTCTTATCTGATAGAAGCCGGATTTGCAGTCGAACTGAGAGAAATATTTACAGGCTGCAACTTTCTCTAACAGGTAGCTTTTATCCGGTATGGGATATGGAAATGGTTCAGTGATTGCATTTAATGGTCGATAGTTAATGGCCATTCTCTTTTTGCCTCTCTTTTACTCTGAGTGCTTATTTACCATGAAAGCATAGCAACAGTATGGAGAGGTAGATTTTTCAATGAAACCATTGGCTTCCAGATCTTTGATCTGTGTCTCCATATCACTGTAGTCATGTGCTGGGATGGGAATCTTTTTCCCAATCTTCATGTGTTTGCCTTCTAGGATTTTTATCTCCATTTCAGGCATGGTCTTGGACCAAAACTGTTGTGGATTATCCGAACAGATAGAGGACTTGATCCTTTCACCAATTTTTAGGATCTCAGCAGGAACTATGTTAGGACTCTGAGTCATGGCACTAGGAAATTGCTCAGTAGCATAAATGAGCCGAGGTATTCTGAGCCTTTCATTTTCTATGGTGAACATTATGCTAAAGATCTGTCAAAGGAGCCGTCTACTGATGTGATAAAAAGATTGGTATCAGAGCCATTAAGATCAAGATTAGAATCTATTCAAGGCTTTACTGTAAGTTGTGATTATTTTCCTATTTCGTGGATCAGATCTTTTGAGTTCTCTGCTCTGTAAATTTCTTTGGGAAGCTATTGCATCGAGTCACAGGCCATTTACCCATATTGTCATAGGCCGCTTTTATCTCTGCATATCTTTTTCCCTGACCAAAAATTTCTCGCATTCCAGAACCCAAATCTCCCCACAATGGAATTTGGAAAAATCCCTTCCACATCTACCGTAGAACTTGTCAATGAGTCTGAACTTGAAGGAATGTATGAGTTACCTCCTTTTATTCCCGATCAGATATCAGACTGTCCAGACATTGAAACTACTGAAACAGATCTTGAAAAGGAAACTAGTATGTTTAAGCCTCCAGCTCTTAAGGCTTCTAGTGTGTATAAACAATCAGAATTAGTTAAGTCTAAGTTTCTGTATAATTCTACTTATCTCTCTTTTGTCAAACCCAGAATTAAGTCTGTCGAGCTTACGCTTGTATATCAACCTAAAAAGACTTACCAGACCAATTTGCTTCCTCTATTACCAGAAAAAGAAATTCTTCATATCCGTTCTCATAAGGAAGTCAAATTTGTCCATTTTGGTTTGATTAGAGTCTATATTACTCCTTTGATTCCTACTAATATAAAACCAGTATTGTATCTAGCTTTGTGTGATCGACGCCAAGTCAGTTTCAAACATTCATGTCAATTATCAAGCCTTGGCTGTCTTAATGATGATGTAATTTGTTTTGAGTTCTGTCCAAACCTTTCCGTCGCAGTCCGCGACAAAGGATGTAAAGAAGTTAAGCATGGATCTTTGGATTGTTGGGGTTTGTTTTCTTCTTTGTATGGTCTGAATATGTTTGGAGAATTCCAATATGCTTCTATAAATATTTCTGTTCTATATAGCATGACCAATACAAACCACCCCAAAATCTTAGAAAATCTACCTTTTGCTAGAAGACTAAGCGGTACAGTCCAGCTACAGAAAGGACATATCGAGACTGTCGAAGTTCCAGCTGAATAGAAACTCGACTGGCTTAAGCATGTCTCTCCCAGAATGAAAGGCCAAGCCACTGTACATCAAAGTGATGGTAGATCTGTAAATATATTACCCAGATCCTTGTCTATGAGTTCTTCTCATCTTTCTCCATCTAGACCATCTACATCCTCATCCCGTAGGTCTGTAAAAACCGGTCATATTCTTATAGAGGATGAAGAAATAAATTCTGGCACTGATTTGCCACATACACTAATGAGTCTTCCTAGAGAAGATAGTCTTGAATTTTTCTTAGAAGATATAGTTACTCTCTATAGAGGTGGAAGATGGCCGCCGCCAAAAGGTGTTCACAGACAAGCTGCTGGAGTTTTGCATTATTTTTCAGCCGCTTATGATAATCCATCCAATGAGTTCAAACAGAGAAACTATGTTTCAAGATTCAATGCTCATTTCTCTGAAAATTTTGATGATTTATGTAGAGATGTGTTGTCTATCAAGGACACTTTACTAACATACAGAAGAAATTAGATTCTGTTGATTCAAAGCTTGACTGCTTAGATGATAGTCTTAGTTGGCTATCAAAAGAAGACCAAAAGGCCGAGTCGTCCTCAAGACCTCTTTGTTTAGTATCTTTTGGCCCTTCTTTTAAAACTATCAAAAAGTCATCCAGCCATTCCCTCATGCAACGCATGCATATCCATCTGCAACCATGGTACCTCAATATTGATGACCTGCTGAATCCTATGAATGAAATCGCTACATGGTGTAACACCATGCGAGTCCTTGCAGTCCAGGCACATCTTGACCAGGCTGGTACTACTTGCTTTGCAGTCAAATATTTATGGGGAATTACTAACCATTGGTGGGATAGTATTCCTGAAGCTCAGCAATACGCCTGTGTACATAACCAACCTGATTCTTTAAATGCTTTGTATAGATTACTAATGGATGAGTTTGTTCCTCCTGTCGGGAACCGACAACTTGAATCCAAAAAGTGGTTGATGAAAATGGAATTGTGTGACCTTAAACAATTCGAGGCTTTTGCTAAACAGTTTCGAAAGCTTTCTTATGAAAGCCAGTGCTCTGGCTCTACAGAAGTTAAATTAAAATTATTGCATGCTATGCCATACAATCTCATCGATCGTGTTTTGTCCTATATAGATCTCAAAGGCCTTGCCATTGAAAATCTTGCACTATCTGATGTTATTGATTTCATGCAGCAAAATATCATGACCTTAGTCTCTGAGACTAAGTCTATGCAGAAGCTTAGCAAGCATCAAGCAGCCTCCCTTGCTCCACTCTTTCCTGAAACAGCCCCTTTCGGCTGTAGACCTTATGTACAACCACGTCATCAGCAGAAGCAGTGTCGCCGGCATTTAACCCACAAGCGCCGCTCCTTTCCCAAGAAGCATTCCTATGCTCCTCCTCATCGTTTCCTCAAGAAACGACATTCACCTCGTCCAGCTTCTACCAAACCTATTTGCTATATTTGCCGCAAGCCTGGCCATATTGCTCCTAACTGCTCCTATAAAAATCCTGCAGTTAAAGCTGTTTTCTCCTCCACCGCAGCAGCATGGTGGGATCTTATTGATGCCGATGAAGATCTTTATCTCCAAGAAGAAATCTATGAACCTGTTCTCAAAGATCTTCTGGATGAAGCATCAGATGATGAAGATGCAGCAGAGCTCGAGTCTCTTGCCGATGACCTAGAACAGCTAATGACAAACATGCAGCGAGGATCACGTCCTTATAAGACTCGAGGCTACAATCCTTCATATGAAGCATATGGACCCTGGTCAAGAGCTCATCATGAAGTTCCAAAAAGACCAGATCGCCCAAGAGGAAGAAGTATTTCCAGAGGAGAATCATCCAGAGGGAGACAACCCTCTCAACCAAGGCAACCACCAACAATGCACAGACCACAGCATCCTCCTATGCATTTTCCAAGCCAATTTAAGCCAAGCGACTCCTGGATTAAGAACAAATTCACCAGCAGAGAGCCACCCAAAGAGATCAGAGAACCCATTTGGGAACAAATCATGCCTGCAGAAGAACCAGTACTTGCAGCAGACCCAAGATGGGATGATGGCTATGATGAAGAGGATGAAGTCGGCAGTATTTTCTACTCCGACCAAGATTACTGCCCTGGTGAATGCAGTAATCAAGAAGAAGAAGTAGAACCAGAACCTGAAGAAGAAGTCTACTCAGCTCTTATCATCGTCCAAGATCCAGGAAGACAAAAGCTGGTATGTACTAGCATTCCTTCACTATAATTATCACAGCCTACCTATCTGAACCATTTGATTAATGGTCGATTTGCTCAATTTTTCACATTAGAAATTAATGGTAGATATCTAGATGCACAAGTAGACACAGGTGCTTCTTTGTCATTTGCTAAACCACAACTCATCAGTGATTGGGAGACACTAGATGAGAGACTTGCTTATAAGAGCATAGATATCCAGGGGAATAACTTTACCTGTAACAAGTATAAGCACCAGCAACCCTTGAGAATCCAAAATAAAATATTCCATTGTGATTTCTTTGCATTAGAGAAGATGCCCATAGACATCCTTTTAGGAGGATCATTTATAGATAGGTACACGCCATATGGTGCCACTGCCAAAAGCATAATGTTCACCATAGAAAATGAAAGGCTCAGAATACCTCGGCTCATTTATGCTACTGAGCAATTTCCTAGTGCCATGACTCAGAGTCCTAACATAGTTCCTGCTGAGATCCTAAAAATTGGTGAAAGGATCAAGTCCTCTATCTGTTCGGATAATACGCAACAGTTTTGGTCCAAGACCATGCCTGAAATGGAGATAAAAATCCTAGAAGGCAAACACATGAAGATTGGGAAAAAGATTCCCATCCCAGCACAGGACTACAGTGATATGGAGACACAGATCAAAGATCTGGAAGCCAATGGTTTCATTGAAAAATCTACCTCTCCATACTGTTGCTATGCTTTCATGGTAAATAAGCACTCAAAGCAAAAGAGAGGCAAAAAGAGAATGGTCAATAACTATCGACCATTAAATGCAATCACTGAACCATTTCCATATCCCATACCGGATAAAAGCTACCTGTTAGAGAAAGTTGCAGCCTGCAAATATTTCTCTCAGTTCGACTGTAAATCCAGCTTCTATCAGATAAGAGTCAAGGAAGAAGACAGAGCCAAGACAGCATTTAGTTTCCCTTTCAGCCACTTCCAATGGACTGTCATGCCTTTCAGCTTGATGAATGCGCCAGCTTATTACTAGGCGCATATGGGCAAAATTTTTGAAGGCACTTCTCAGTTTCTTTGTGTGTATATAGATGATATTTTAGTGTTCAGCAATTCTTTAGATGAACATGCTGCTCATCTCTCCACATTCTTCAAGATGGCTTCGGATGCAGGAATAGTTCTTTTTGAAACAAAAATTCAGTTATGCACAACTAAATGTAATTTCCTCGGAATGGTTATTCGAGACTCCAAGCTGCAGATCCAGCCACATATAAAGGAAAAGGTTATCGGTTTTCTCGAGCAACTAGATAAATCTAAGTTGCAGGCTTTTTTGGGATTATTAAATTACTTAAATAGTTTTTATCCTAACGCTGGTGAAGACAGGTTTCTATTACAAGAACTTCTCCAGAAGAAGAATGCTTTTCGTTGGGAGAAAAGACATACAGAGGCAGTTCAGAAGATCAAAGCTAAAGTTGTTGCCTTACCAGAACTACATATCCCAAGGTCTCAAGAAATGAAAGTATATACCGATGCCTCTGACCTTTCATGGGGAGGAGTACTTGTTTGCATTGTAAATAATGTTGAGTTTGTTTGTGAATTTGCTAGCGGTGTGTTTAGTCTAGATGTACTGAAGTGGATTTCCTCTGATAAGGAAATCTATAGTGTCAAGAAATGTTTGGAAAAGTTTATGCTTAAATTGTTGCATCTGCCACATTTCACTATTGTAACTGACTGCACTCGATTTTTAACCTTTCGAGAAAAAGATCATGGTAGGAAGGATGGTCGAGGAAAGTATGTCAGGTGGCAAGCTTTTTTCAACCAGTTTCATTTTTTAGTACAGCATATAGAAGGAAAAAATAATGTAATAGCTGATTGGCTTAGTAGGAATCCTCCTGCTACTTTAATGCATCAGCCTGCACCAGGATTCAACCTTACAAGGATTCTCAACCAGGCATTTGATTCCTTAAATCCCCTGGTTCAGGAACAGATTTTAAGAGAAGGCATGCATCCCTGTTTTACGAGGATTTCTTATGCAGCAGCCCAAGATCTATAGATGTCTACAGTAGTGACAATCCAGGCCAACCGCAGACAAAACACTGGAGTCATCATAATTGAACGGCTGAATAGTGAATATTTGTATAATCAATTCACTGATTTACTGAAGCGACCACTATGGACGTGGCGTATTCGTATAAGAATGGCACATAATGACCATCTATATCGCTGCATAGCACGACATGGCCCTCATCGCATTCATGAGGAACAGAACCACAGCCAAGACACGGTAGTGCATACAATTATTCACCGACAACTTGAGTGGGAATCCCACTATCATTGCACTCTGCGCCATATGCCATGTGACACTGGCCGTTGCCGACATTGGTACCTTCAAAGCACATTCCAGATAAGGTGCCTTTTTCAGCCCATCTCTGAAGATGACCTATTCGACGAAGCAGAAGACATGTTGGGCCCACAACCCATGGTCCCTTTATCACCGTCACTTTGAACCTGTTCTCGAAGATCTTCCAGATGAAGCATCAAATGATGAAGATGCAGCAGAGTTCGAATCTCTCGCCGATGACCTAGAACAGCCAATGACAAACATGCAGCGAGGATCACGTCCTTATAAGACCCGAGGCTACAATCCTTCATATGAAGCATATGGACCCTGGTCAAGAGCTCATCATGAAGTTCCAGAAAGACCAGATCGCCCAAGAGGAAGAGGTATTTCCAGAGGAGAATCATCCAGAGGGAGACAGCCCTCTCAACCAAGGCAACCACCAACAATGCACAGACCACAGCATCCTCCTGTGCATTTTCCAAGCCAATTTAAGCCAAGCGACTCCTAGATTAAGAACAAATTCACCAGCAGAGAGCCGCCCAAAGAGATCAGAGAACCCATTTGGGAACAAATCATGCCTGCAGAAGAACCAGTACTTGCAGCAGACCCAAGATGGGATGATGGCTATGATGAAGAGGATGAAGTCGACAGTATTTTCTACTCTGACCAAGATTACTGCCCTGGTGAATGCAGTAATCAAGAAGAAGAAGCAGAACCAGAACCTGAAGAAGAAGTCTACTCATCTCCTATCATCGTCCAAGATCCAAGAAGATAAAAGTTGGTATGTACTAGCATTCCTTCACTGGAATTATCACAGCCTGCCTATCTGAACCATTTGATTAATGGTCGATTTGCTCAATTTTTCACATTAGAAATTAATGGCAGATATGTAGATGCACAAGTAGACATAGGTGCTTCTTTGTCATTTGCTAAACCACAACTCATCAGTGATTGGGAGACACTAGATGAGAGACTTGCTTATAAGAGCATAGATATCCAGGGGAATAACTTTACCTATAACAAGTATAAGCACCAGCAACCCCTGAGAATCCAGAATAAAATCTTCCATAGTGATTTCTTTGCATTGGAGAAGATGCCCATAGACATCCTTTTAGGAGGATCATTTATAGATAGGTACACGCCCTATGGTGCCACTGCCAAAAGCTTAATGTTCACCATAGAAAATGAAAGGCTCAGAATACCTCGGCTCATTTATGCTACTGAGCAATTTCCTAGTGCCATGACTCAGAGTCCTAACATAGTTCCTGCTGAGATCCTAGAAATTGGCGAAAGGATCAAGTCCTCTATCTGTTCGGATAATACGCAACAGTTTTGGTCCAAGACCATGCCTGAAATGGAGATAAAAATCCTAGAAGGCAAACACATGAAGATTGGGAAAAAGATTCCCATCCCAGCACAGGACTACAGTGATATGGAGACACAGATCAAAGATCTGGAAGCCAATGGTTTCATTGAAAAATCTACCTCTCTATACTGTTGCTATGCTTTCATGGTAAATAAGCACTCAGAGCAAAAGAGAGGCAAAAAGAGAATGGTCATTAACTATCGACCATTAAATGCAATCACTGAACCATTTTCATATCCCATACCGGATAAAAGCTACCTGTTAGAGAAAGTTGCAGCCTGTAAATATTTCTCTCAGTTCGACTGCAAATCCAGCTTCTATCAGATAAGAGTCAAGGAAGAAGACAGAGCCAAGATAGCATTTAGTTGCCCTTTCAGCCACTTCCAATGGACTGTCATGCCTTTCGGCTTGATGAATGCGCCAGCTTATTACCAGGCGCATATGGACAAAAATTTTGAAGGTACTTCTCAGTTTCTTTGTGTGTATATAGATGATATTTTAGTTTTCAGCAATTCTTTAGATGAACATGCTGCTCATCTCTCCACATTCTCCAAGATGGCTTCGAATGCAGGAATAGTTCTTTCTAAACAAAAATTCAGTTATGCACAACTGAATGTAATTTCCTCGAAATGGTTATCCAAGACTCCAAGCTGCAGATCCAGCCACATATAAAGGAAAAGGTTATCGATTTTCCCGAGCAACTAGATAAATCTAAGTTGCAGGCTTTTTTGGGATTATTAAATTACTTAAATAGTTTTTATCCTAACGCTGGTGAAGACAGGTTTCTATTACAAGAACTTCTCCAGAAGAAGAATGCTTTTCGTTGGGAGAAAAGACATACAGAGACTGTTCAGAAGATCAAAGCTAAAGTTGCTGCCTTACCAGAACTACATATCCCAAAGTCTCAAGAAATGAAAGTATATACCGATGCCTCTGACCTTTCATGGGGAGGAGTACTTGTTTGCATTGTAAATAATGTTGAGTTTGTTTGTGAATTTGCTAGCGGTGTGTTTAGTCTAGATGTACTGAAGTGGATTTCCTCTGATAAGGAAATCTATAGTGTCAAGAAATGTTTGGAAAAGTTTATGCTTAAATTGTTGCATCTGCCACATTTCACTGTTGTAACTGACTGCACTCAATTTTTAACCTTCTGAGTAAAAGATCATGGTAGGAAGGATGGTCGAGGAAAGTATATCAGGTGGCAAGCTTTTTTCAACCAGTTTCATTTTTCAGTACAGCATATAGAAGGAAAAAATAATGTAATAGCTGATTGGCTTAGTAGGAATCCTCCTGCTACTTTAATGCATCAGCCTGCACTAGGATTCAACCTTACAAGGATTCTCAACCAGGCATTTGATTCCTTAAATCCCCTGGTTCAGGAACAGATTTTAAGAGAAGGCATGCATCCCTGTTTTACAAGGATTTCTTATGCAGTAGCCCAAGATCTACAGATGTCTGCAGCAGTGACAATCCAGGCCAACCGCAGACAAAACACTGGAGTCATCATAATTGAACGGCTGAACAGTGAATATTTGTATAATCAATTCACTGATTTACTGAAGCGACCACTATGGACGTGGTGTATTTGTATAAGAACGGCACATAATGACCATCTATATCACTGGATAGCACGACATGGCCCTCATTCGCATTCATGAGGAATAGAACCACAGCCAAGACACGGTAGTGCATACAATTATTCGCCGACAACTTGAGTGGGAATTCCACTATCATTGCACTCCGCGCCATATGCCATGTGACACTAGCCGTTGCCGACATTGGTAGCTTTAAAGCACATTCCAGATAAGGTGCCTTTTTCAGCCCATCTCTGAAGATGACCTATTCGACGAAGCGGAAGACATGTTGGGCCCACAACCCATGGTCCCTTCATCACCGTCACCGACTCATCAATCAAGTGGTGGGTCCAATAGCATCTCACTATAGTTATGCGCTGTAAAGCATGATGAGACAGACACCGCCTTGCCTACAAGCAGGCAGGACCTCTCTAATGCTATAAATAAGCCTCTCTGCATTAGTTATAGTATCGAACAATTTTGCATTGAAATTTTTCTTTGTAAGATCTAGTAGCCTTGTAAAAGAGTATGCTCTTCACTTGCCCTTTTCGAAGGATCCTGTGAATCAGAAATTGAACAAGGATATTGTAATAATTTTGAGTGTAATAGTGAAGCCGTAGCCATTCGGCCCCCGTCTACTGCCGCGGGTTTTCTGCTAAAGATCTGTCAAAGGAGCCGTCTACTGACGCGATAAAAAGATTGGTTCATAGATTTCTTCTTGGAGATAAAGATCTTCATCGGCATCAATAAGTTCCCACCACACTACTGCGTTGGAGGAGAAAATAGCTTTAACTCCAAGATTTTTACAGGAGCAGTTAGGAGCAATATGGCCGGGCTTGCGGCAAATATAGCAAATAGGTTTGATTCAAAGCTTGACTGCTTAGATGATAGTCTTAGTTGGCTATCAAAAGAAGACCAAAAGGCCGAGTCGTCCTCAAGACCTCTTTGTTCAGTATCTTTTGGCCCTTCTTTTAAAACTGTCAAAAAGTCATCCAGCCATTCCCTCATGCAACGCACGCATATCCATCTGCAACCATGGTACCTCAATATTGATGACCTGCTGAATCCTATGAATGAAATCGCTACATGGTGTAACACCATGCGAGTCCTTGCAGTCTAGGCACATCTTGACTAGGCCGGTACTACTTGCTTTGCAGTCAAATATTTATGGGGAATTACTAACCATTGGTGGGATAGTATTCCTGAAGCTCAGTAATACGCCCATGTACATAACCAACCTGATTCTTTAAATGCTTTGTATAGATTACTAATGGATGAGTTTGCTCCTCCTATCGGGAACCGACAACTTGAATCCAAAAAGTGGTTGATGAAAATGGAATTGTGTGACCTTAAACAATTCGAGGCTTTTGCTAAACAGTTTCGAAAGCTTGCTTATGAAATCCAGTGCTCTGGCTCTACAGAAGTTAAATTAAAATTCTTGCATGCTATGCCATACAATCTCATCGATCGTGTTTTGTCCTATATAGATCTCAAAGGCCTTGCCATTGAAAATCTTGCACTATTCGATGTTATTGATTTCACGCAGCAAAATATCATGACCTTAGTCTCTGAGACTAAGTCTATGCAGAAGCTTAGCAAGCATCAAGCAGCCTCCCTTGCTCCACTCTTTCCTGAAACAGCCCCTTTCGGCTGTAGACCTTATGTACAACCACGTCGTCAACAGAAGCAGCGTCGTCGGCATTTAACCTACAAGCGCCGCTCCTTTCCCAAGAAGCATTCCTATGCTCCTCCTCATCGTTTCCTCAAGAAACGACATTCACCTCGTCCAGCTTCTACCAAACCTATTTGCTATATTTGCCGCAAGCCCGGCCATATTGCTCCTAACTGCTCCTGTAAAAATCCTGCAGTTAAAGACTTACCAGACCAACTGACTTGGCGTCGATCACACAAAGCTAGATACAATACTGGTTTGTTTTCTTCTTTGTATGGTCTGAATATGTTTGGAGAATTCCAATATGCTTCTATAAATATTTCTGTTCTGTATAGCATGACCAATACAAACCACCCCAAAATCTTAGAAAATCTACCTTTTGCTAGAAGACTAAGCGGTACAGTCCAGCTACAAAAAGGACATATCGAGACTGTCTGTAGAACCACGTCTGAGCCTTTCATTTTCTATGGTGAACATTATGCTTTTGGCAGTGGCACCATAGGGCATGTACCTATCTATAAATGATCCTCCTAAAAGGATGTCTATGGGCATCTTCTCCAATGCAAAGAAATCACAATGGAAGATTTTATTCTGGATTCTCAGGGGTTGCTGGTGCTTATACTTGTTACAGGTAAAGTTATTCCCCTGGATATCTATGCTCTTATAAGCAAGTCTCTCATCTAGTGTCTCCCAATCACTGATGAGTTGTGGTTTAGCAAATGACAAAGAAGCACCTGTGTCTACTTGTGCATCTACATATCTGCCATTAATTTCTAATGTGAAAAATTGAGCAAATAGACCATTAATCAAATGGTTCAGAAAGGCAGGCTGTGATAATTCCAGTGAAGGAATGCTAGTACATACCAGCTTTTGTCTTCTTGGATCTTGGACGATGATAGGAGCTGAGTAGACTTCTTCTTCAGGTTTTGGTTCTGCTTCTTCTTGATGGACCTGTGTCTACTTGTAAGGTTGAGTCCTGGTGCAGGCTGATGCATTAAAGTAGCAGGAGGATTCCTACTAAGCCAATCAGCTATTACATTATTTTTTCCTTCTATATGCTGTACTGAAAATTGAAACTGGTTGAAAAAAGCTTGCCACCTGACATACTTTCCTCGACCATCCTTCCTACCATGATCTTTTTCTCGAAAGGTTAAAAATCAAGTGCAGTCAGTTATAACAGTGAAATGTGGCAGATGCAACAATTTAAGCATAAACTTTTCCAAACATTTCTTGACACTATAGAGTTCCTTATCAGAGGAAATCCACTTCAGTACATCTAGACTAAACACAAAACAAATTACATCATCATTAAGACGGCCAAGGCTTGATAATTGACATGAATGTTTGAAACTGACTTGGCGTCGATCACACAAAGCTAGATACAATACTGGTTTTATATTAGTAGGAATCAAAGGAGTAATATAGACTCTAATCAAACCAAAATGGACAAATTTGACTTCCTTATGAGAACGGATATGAAGAATTTCTTTTTCTGGTAATAGAGGAAGCAAATTGGTCTGGTAAGTCTTTTTAGGTTGATATACAAGCGTAAGCTCGACAGACTTAATTCTGGGTTTAACGAAAGAGAGATAAGTAGAATTATACAGAAACTTAGACTTAACTAATTCTAATTGTTTATACACACTAGAAGCCTTAAGAGCTGGAGGCTTAAACATACTAGTTTCCTTTTCAAGATCTATTTCGGTAGTTTCAATGTCTGGACAGTCTGATATCTGATCGGGAATAAAAGGAGGTAACTCATACATTCCTTCAAGTTTAGACTCATTGACAAGTTCTACGGTAGATGTGGAAGGGATTTTTCCAAATTCCATTGTGGGGAGATTTGGGTTCTGGAATGTGAGAAATTTCTGGTCAGGGAAAAAGATATGCAGAGATAAAAGCGGCCTATGACAATATGGGTAAACGGCCTGTGACTCGATGCACCCTGTATTGAAACACTTGGTTGAATAAACCCTTTTGACAACAAATCATGAAGTTTTGCCTTTAAATCAACCAATTTAGTGGTTTTCATTCTATATGGTACCTTAAATTATGGTTCTAATCCAAGTATGATATCAATCCATAAATCAAACTCACACTTAGGTGGCAATTCTAGTAATTATTCTGGAAACATGCCATGGAAGTTTCACAAAAAAGGATAATCTTGATAGATGGTTATGTAGATTCTTCCATCTCATTTATCTTAATGATAAATGTCTAGCATCCCTTCCTTTGAGATTTTTTATTTTAATTAAAAAAAAATTCCTTAGATTCAACTCCCTTTTCTCACCTTGAAGTTGTGTCTAATTTCTACAATCATCTTAACACTCAACCTTCTTCAGATAATAGTCTACCTTGGATTTATGCTTTGAAAGATAATTGACTCCTAGGATCACATCATATGATCCAAATAGTGTTACACAAATATCTACTACTATAGTGAACTCATGTAACCTAATCTTCACTTCAACTAGACACTTGTCAATTTTAACCTTTGAATCATTTCCATAATATACCAAACTTGCATTTTCCATAACTCCAACTTTTCTAAACAATTTACTAAGCATTTTATGAGAAATAAAATGTTATTTAAATCTTGTGTCAATCAAAATAAAAATTGGATGATCAAACAAAATATCTGATAGTTATATGGGTAAAGCTTCATACTCAGCTTGATGATTATCAATAGCTACATAAATCCACTATTGGATGTACCTTGTTGAGAAGTATAACCCTTGTTCCTAAATTTGTCCTGAGGACATTCTCAATCAAAATAGACACCTCCACAAATTAAGCAACCTCTAACTAGTCCTTTCTTCTCAGACTATTGGTTTTCCTTAAAACCAAACTTAAAACCATTACTAAGTTTCCTATTCCATAAACCAATATTCAACTTGGCATTCTGATTCTTGAATTGACCCTTGGAATTTTCACTCCTCTGCTTCTAGTTCTTCTTCTTGAAAGTTGGTTTGAAACTTCCAAACTTATTTTTGAAATTATCTCTGACTTGGTTAAGAGATTTTAGTTTGTTTTCCTACTTGACCACCTTTTGGAACAATTGATCCATGGTAGATGGACCATGCAAATCTACTTCACAACCAATTTAGGGTTTCAATCCCATGATAAATTTCCTAATTTTGAACCTCTCATCTACCAGATATGTAGGTACATACTTAAGGAGCTTAGTTAATTGCTCCTATTATTTATTTACTGATAAATACCCTTACTTAAGATTCTAAAAATCCATAAAATTTTGATTAAATTATAGTTCTAGAATCCGTCATGAGCTAAATAGTGTCATAAACTATTCCCAAGTGGTGGTGGTTGAGTCAAGGTTCATCTTGAGCTTCTTATTTGTCCACAAAGTTGATGCTTCACCATCAAGCTGATAAGATCTCCAAACTAATTTTTTGACTTTGAAACAATTTTAAATCCCAAAATACTTTTTCATTTATCTTAGCCATGCTTTAGCTCCATCTCCAAAAATAGTTCCATCAAACTTGGGTGAATTTACCTTTTTCATGTTGTGTGCCAAATTTATAGCTACTCAAGCTCTCATATCCAATGGCACTTCTTCATGCCTTTGCTCTTGAAGATGTTATTGGTCATCAAGATTCTCTTTAGGTTCTGCCTAAGCATTCTCCTCTTCATGGCCATGCACTTCCTATTCTAGGGCCATGATTCGATCCCTAGTCTCTTGTATGCTAAGATTTCATCTAACTTTATAGATTTCTTAGTGGAAAACTAATTTGGATCAATAGGGGGTTTAGTATTAAAATTACCCTCACCTCTTAGTCTAGCATGCACCATTATTCTTCATACTTATAGAGATATTAAGTTTTCAATAGTAGACACATTGAGTCCTAGATTTTGAGCCTCAACTCTGATACTATAATGTAATAACCATACTAGGTTTTACTAGAATATAGTAATATTTTTAAAAAGTAATTTCACATATTCATCATCCATATTTCACCATGAAAAATCTAATTAGTGATCTTTAACTAACTACATTAATTTAGTTAATCAAAAGGTTTATAGATAATCCATTTAGCTAAGGATCACCATGAACAAATATAATAATCATGAAAAAAATTGATTAACAATAAATATTTTATTTAATCATAAATGAAAAAGTAAAATTTTAGACATGGATAATGTAACATTATAGCCACTACTATATAAGTATAATGTATAAATGTTAGAAATTTTAGCAATACATAATAATATATAAAATATTAAAACATGATACAAATCTCCACAGAGCAGAGTATCCATGACTCAAGTATCCATATATAATCTCAAGTGTAATCCCTAGTATATTTCTTCATTTATGAGGGAAAGCATCATCCGAGTGATTTTTCACACCAATCATGGACCATAGATCCCCTACATTATCTTTCAAATAAGGGTTTGGCCCTCCCTTCATGGATGGGTAGATAATGATGGTGTGGGAATCCATAGTAACAAACCAAAACCCATGAGTTAAATCTGTCTAATACATAATGTATATCATAAATCATTCCATTATATGATATTTCAAAAATATGAAAACTATATCAACATATGAAATTACAATATTAATTAAAACATTATTTTGGCCAAAGTTTTCAATAATTAATGATCTCTAGGATCAGACAATTTTATACACACCACTCAATCAGATTACACCTCATATTACATTGATGGCACTAATTAAGCTAGTGGAATCCATCCACTGCATATTTAGGGTCATGAATGTGAGATTCGATAAAAAAAATTATAATAATATAAGAACTAATAGATTCATTCAAAATATTTTTCTTTAGCTAATAAAAATTATGCTAAGTACATAAATATCACATACATTCATTTATTCCATCAAATGAAATGCAATTAATCCATAACATCTAGTTTATTAAAAATAATAAACAGAATAAAAAATAGTCCTCAATATAACATACAATCTAGGTAATGATTTATCTGTACTGATAGTTACTTAATCATAAAACTTATAATGTTATTTCTTCCTAGAAAACATTATATCATAGGCTTATTTAATTATTCATATTCCACATATAAAAAAAGTCAGTCCAAAAAGCTTTATATTTAAAACTCTTAAATACTTTAATTTAATGCTTTTGTACAAACATTAAAATATACACAAGCATCATTTACACACTATTATGGTAAAAATATTTTTATATATAACACAACTGTATACGTCAATATATATATATATATATATATATATATATATATATATATATGAATGGTATAATCTTTTCCATATTGGTTATACCCTCAATATTTAATACAATATATGTATATACATAATATTTTCAAACTTTTATCACTTATTGACACTTTATATCTTGCAGGAACCTGTCCAGTCTCAATCTCTCTGAGTGCATGCCTTAAGGGGTACACTATGAAAGGGGTGGGTAGACAATTGGTGATTTGCAATATTATTTTCTTTTTTACCACTTTTTATCTACACACTTGTCTCCTAAAAAACTTATCCCTAAGTTTGTTCTTCTCTCTTGCTTACTCTCTAGTCATTTCCTACCTTTTATCCTCATTTTCCTAACCTTAGCCCCTTTTTGACTATAGCATTTACTAGGTTGATTGGGTTGACCCTGTCTAATTTTCAACCTCTATTTATTGTACTAGGTTGACTATATCAATCATGTATAGTTTTGAGTGAAATTCACTCAGGTTCTAGGTTGGCTCTTGGTCAACCTAGCCTATGACCTAATGAATTCTTGTCCTTAATTGTAATAGGTTGACTAGGTCAACCCTATCATCCAAAATATTCCTATATATATAATTTCATTTCACCATTATTTAGAGAAGAGAATAATAATTAAGAGTTATTATACATCTGCTTATCCACCATTCTACTTGAGGATCAAGCTTAGGGTTTCATATTTTCTTTGGAGATATGGATCTTGTCTTTTAAAAAAGTCTTTTGGATGTATTAATAGGTTGTGCAGCGTAGAACTCATGTGTCTTTGTCATCCTTACATACCAAAACAACCTCTAGTGAATCACCTTGGCCAAGGGAGAGATTAAGGCTTGGTCAATTCATCTTCAAAGGTAAGTATTTCTAAATTTGTTCCTCCTTTTAAAGAGTAGATAGATATGCATTTGTGTTTCTCTTCGATGCATTAGGATTATGTATACATTGAAATGAGTATATGTCTCTTATGCATGTTTAATTTTATTTTTTTTAACTCCCACTTTTTGCCACAAGCTTTAGTGAACACTAGATTAAATTTTCTTTACTGTAATTAGTTTCATGAGATATAAAAACATAAGACTCCCTTAGGTTTATTGAGTGATTATGCTTGACTAAAGGCTTTTAAACCTTCCCTAGCATAGTGTATTCTGGTAAGATATCCCCTAATTAGGTCTAGTAGATCCCTATATTGGTCATGTATATAATGTGTCCCCAATCAAAATTATATGGTATGATCTATCTTCTTCGAGTTAGAATTGATTTATAGACATGATACATTTATGATTGCATACATTCTGGTAAACCCAATGTAAATTGCATACATTTAGGGTAACTAGATTATGCATCCCCAAAATAGCTTATCACATCCACTCCATCAATTATCTTCTTAAGAAAGGTAATGGTTTAGAATGGATGAACCCTTGTCAAAAAGCCTTTGATAACATGAAAGAGTCATTTATTCACCCACCTACATTTCATCCTCGTTCCAAATATCAACCCTTAATTATATATACTTCTTCCACACCTATATTATTTAGGGCAATGCTTACCCAAAAAGAGAATAATGGAAGAGAGTATGTCATTTATCACATTAGCCAAGGCCTCATCTATTATGAGAAATGTTATAACAAAGTTGAACCTGATTGCCTCACCATATATTTTTTAGTTGAAAATTTTTGACACTAAATGATATACCAAACTACTTATGTCATCATTCATCCCGATCCCTTTCATCACTTCTTCCCACCAATGCACAATTCTTCAAAAAATATTATGCCTAATCATTATTTTATTTTCATGCTTTTTATATATATTATCTATCTAACACTTTTTATAGGTTACTTACATGGGTATCTCCCTCTACAATAGTTCCCCCCTTTTTACAAACCTTATCCTCCCTTTTTAGTCTTTTGGTTTCCTCTTTTCTCTCATGAGTTACATTGTAAAACCATGGATATGACCTGGTATTATTCATGATGTACCATAGTCTTCTTTATTTTTATACTATTTTCTAAACTTTTGGCACCCTCATGGTTTTCTCTTTTATGAGTTGTATTGTAAAAGCATGGATAGGACCTAGTCTTCCTCACAAAATACCATCTTTTTCTTATCTTATTTTATTTTTTCCATAGTTTTTGGCACCTTCATGGATTTCTCTTTTATGATTTGTAGTGTAAGACAATGGATAGGACCTAGCCCTCCCCTTAAAATTACCATCTTTTTCATTTCTTTTCTCGAATATGTTATTGATCCTTGTTCTTAGCTTTAACTTTTGCTTCTTTTGATAGATGGAATTTGCACAGCAATATGTGTTAGAATGTTTTCCTCCATTTCTCTCATTATTGTGATAAGTAATCATAATTTACTATCATTGTATCCCTTTTTCACCCTTTGTCACATTTTTTGTGATTTGAAGTAATTCAAATTGTTCCATGTGTCATTCCTCTTGATTTATTTTCCTCTCTCCACATTGGATAAAACAAGGTCGAAGTCAAGATAACACTTTTATTTCACCTATATTTACAAGACTCTTAGACACTATGCTTGTTGAAGTTATCTCTCTTAGAAACCAAGTCTCAAGTATTCAAATGAAATTCATCTTTAGCACCCATGATTAGTTTTCCAAATCTGTATGGAGAAGGAATATAAAAAGTCGTCAAGAAAGTTAAAATATAAATCATTTGGAACAAAAGGTAATAATATATAAAAGGAAACATACCAATCATAAAATTAAAAATCAAACCAAAATACATGATTAAAATCAAATATAGTATATCTAATCAAAGATAAAACTCCATGATTGTGCTCACATAGAGCCAAGGTCCATTGGGGTGCAGTAGGCTAGTAGATTGGAATATAAGAATTCAAAACACTTAATGGTTTTACCTAGTTTTTCATGTAAGTACCTAATATTCATAGTAGATAGATGGATCTATAAGGGGTCCTAAATAATAGGGAACACATTATTGGAATGTAGGTCCATTTTACTTTTCATGCATATAACCTTCATGGGATGATCTATATACTTCATTTATTGACGTAAGACTTGTGTAGTTAAGAGAAATTATTCAAATTCCTTAAGGTCGAAAGTCCTCTTATTTTGACAAACCTAATTTGAGTGTCTTGAATTCAATAAATAGTTCTTCTACCTTGGTTTTTCCTTCATTCTCCCCTCCACCCATTTCATTTCCCTCCTTGATAGGCAAATTGTGATTCCAAATCTATTTTCCCTCTTCTATACTTCCTTCTTCATTTTTTAAACACATGATTGCACTACTTTAATTCAATTTTATCTATCCTTAGATAAAAATAACATGCTTTAGAAACTATGGATTGCTTTATTTACACCATATATTTACATTCATAAACTTTTTTTTCTTTACTTTTACCATTTTTTAATTTTTTTTGCACCACCCTTTTTGTGGACACCTAAGTCCATTTCTAATTTCATGTACTTTTTCCATTGTTGAGTGAGGTTGGCTTGTTATTTCTCATTCATTAATGTTGTTTTCCCTTTTATGCACCTTTTTCCATTGTTGCATGAGATAAGAATTGTTGTTTTACCATTTTTGCTTTCCCATCTGTTTTTAATTAAGGATTGTTGTTACTTTCACATTGATGTTTGATTACCATATGTTTTACATGTATCCTTGGTTTAACTTGGTGATTTTATCTTTCTTACCTAAGGTTTACTTTGAGTTTTTCAATATTTAATATCCTTGGATTTTTGATTACCGAATTTACTCTTTTTTTTAACTTGGTCATTTGGTCTAACATAGCACTTGTCACCCCATCTTACCAAATTTCTAAGTAAATCCCATCCTTCTAGCATTTGTTATCTTGGTTTTCCTACATTTGTTTGTTTTATTCTTTAGCTTTGTATTCTTGGGTTTTTCAAAAGTAGTATTTGTACCCTCCACAATCAAAACTAACAACACATAAAACAACCATCCATTGATAAAGGTAAGTCAAGGTATGCATCACATGTACTTTTTAGTTATTTCTCTTTTAGTCATTTACTTTCAATTATTTTTACTTTAAACTAATGTAACTTTTTTTTAGCCTCAACGTTGTGTGTTCTTATGTTCTTTCTCAAAGCATCATCCCCTATTACACCTTAGTGACATGTGATGATATTTAAGTGGGGCATATGTATACACATAATATTTTCAAATTTTATCAAATATTGATGCTTTCTATCTTGTAAGAACCTATCGAGACTCAATCTCTCTGAGTACATGCCTTAAAGGGTGTATTAGGAAAGGGGTGGGTAAACCATTGATGCTTTGTAGGATTATTTTCCCTTATTTCCACTTATTATAAATCCAACTAGCTCCTAAAACCATTCTCTAAGCTATTACTCCTTATTGGCATACTCCTCCAGTCTTTTCCCACTTTACATCCTTTTGTTCCTCACCTTATGTCCCTTTTGATAGTCAACTATACTAGGTCAACTAGGTCAACCCTATATAGTTTTTAGCTTCTAGTTACTGTACTAGGTTGACCTTGTACTATTTTAGGTAATTCTCACTTAGGGTCTTGGTCAGCTCTTGACCAACCTAGTCCATGACTAAGTGAATTATTGTCTGAAATTATGCTAGGTCAATTGGGTCAACCCTGTCAGCCAAAACTTTTGAAAGGTTTTAAGGTTAAATATTCCTACATATACAAGATAATTTTTTCATTATTTAAAGGCAACCAAGATTTATTATTCACTTGTGTTTCTTTACAATCTGATCTTCCACCATTCTACTTGAGGAGTCTTAGCTTAGGTTTCTACTTTGGAAATCTAGTCTTGTGGAAAAGTCTTAGATGCTTTGGCATTTCTTAGTAATCCTTACAAACCATAACAACCTTTTATGAATCCCCTTTGGCTAAGGGAGATATTGAGTCTCGATGGGTTCATCATTTAGGTAAGTATTATCTAACTTTTCTCCTTTATTTAGTAGATAGAAGTAGCATAGATATTGGTTTTGAATAATATTACTCTTATCATTCCATTTATTAGGGTCTTACTCATACATAGCTTAATTGAGATTCTCCTATACATGTTTTTATTATTTACTAACCTCTCATATTATACCACAAGCTTTGGTGAGCACTAGATTAGATTTGCTTTACTTATTATTAGTTTTGTGAGATATCAAACGTAGGACTTCCTTAGGGTTATTTCATGATTGTGATTGAATGGAGGATTTGGAACCCTCCCTAGCATAGTGTATTATGGTAAGAGATCCCCTAATTAAGTCTATAAGATCCCCATATTGGTCATATTCTTGATTATCTAATATATCCCTAATCATAAGTGTATGGTGTGGTCTATCTTCTCTAAGTTAGGATTGATTTATATACATGATGCATTTTTTTATCACATATAATATATATACTTCATTTTATATAGTATACTCTTAAGATGACATCCACTATCATTCATCTTAGAGTATATTGTATAGACTAAGTATACATTCAGCTAACAAATAAAGGCCCCATAACCATTTTATAAACTAGGCAAATCTAGCTATACTTGTTTAAATAAAACATACATAATTTCATATTATTCACAAATTTCATTGAGACAAACATTTATACCAATTCCTTTTAATCAAATATTCAAATTCAATCAATTTAAGGTTGATAAAATAAATGCATATGAACAATTAAAAATACACAACCGACTATGACCAATTAAGGTTAGCTACGACATAGAACAGACCATGTAAATCTCTTCATGCACTATAAACATCAAAATGCATACACATTCACATTTACTAATTGTACAAATTTTTAATCAAATCAAAGTCTAATCCAAGTATATAATCGGTATACATAGTCAAACTAAATAATTATGTATTTCACATATTATAAATTCAAATGAAAATGAAATTATAATTATGTCATTTCCATATTTAACGTTCATTTATATATCTTTTATATATAACCAAATTCATAAACAATAGTTCATGCATGCATCTACCCACACCCATGTGTATCTGTTATGGTTGAAACCATATGTTCCCAAAATCTGGATAAGAATATGTATGTTATGAACTCTATACATATTCATACATAAATTAAATGATCATAATTTAAAATATGTGAATTATTTTGAATCTAAATCAATAAATTTATATTTGAACCCATCACATCGAGTTCATCCATACAGGTATCCTACAACCAATCCAATTTAACTCAAATAATTTTTCCCTTGAAATACTTGTATTCCCAAAATACCAGTGTATATATATAAATATATATGTATATATACCCCATTATTTCAATCCAAGTACACACACACACACACACACACACACACACATCTATATATATAATATATAGTCTATTATGTATAAAGAACTCATATTTTTATACCCAAAAAACCAAATAGGTTTACATAGTTGAGCCCTCATATAGTCCAAAGTTTTCTTTCCATGTTTCTAAATACCTTAATAAATTTATAAAAAAAACTAGTTTGAAATAACTAATTCAATCTGTATAGTATATACCCATCAAGAATAATCTTCCATGATTGAACAATGATATTCAAATTGAAATACGAGTTTAGGATAGAGCTTCTTAAAAACCGAAAATAACCATGGTAAATTCTATGGCTCTACCCAATCCACTTGGGTTACCCTAGGTTAGATGTAGGGTTCTATGGAGGTCAAGCCTTCCACAGGGCCCTACATACAACCCATTTATACAATGTATCAAATAATGAAAACATAGTAACCATATCAATTCAAAAACTCATTCACCATTTCACACATAGGAATTTAATTACAAAACCTACCTTTGAATTTATGAATGCCAAGGAATTTGAATATCTTCCTTCTTCCTTCACTCATTCTCCCTTCTTCTCCTTCCATCTCTTACTCGTTATATTTTGTTTGTCATCTCGTATCATATCCCTCATCTCTTTTATTTTTTATTCTCCTCCATTATCTTATGCATCCTCTTCTTCTCCACCATTAATGGCTGATTCAACTAATTGAATATTATTCATGCAAAAATATCTCAACATAACTCCATGTATGCTACAATTCACCACCATGCATACCATAACAAAATTTCATGATTTTCACAAAATTATGTTAACCAAAGTCAATGAGTGACTAGTAATACTAATCATCTAAAAACATCCTTTTAACTGATTAAGATAATCATTTCATATATTTTATAAAATATACATGATAGTTGACTTAACATAACTCCATCATCAACTTCCCAAAACTGACTAACCAAACCAAATAAACCACTAATAAAATAACCCCAATGTTATTCCATAAAATAACTATTGAATGAGTTGATAATCATTTAACATATCAAATATATAGCATGGCAATACAAGTATGTATTTCAAAGACTATTGTTTATGTTACCATGTCATCCACAACAACACTTTGTAAACACAATTATTTCCCTAATCATTTAACAAGGTAATCAATGTCTACTGTATTATGGATATTAAACCTTTGGTCCACATTTAATCAAATAAAAATTTATTTTAAAACAATGTTATTTATGTCTTTCAACATTTGGATAAAAATATATATTATTCTAATAATCTGTAATTATTATTACCTAAATATTAAAGATCAAATAACAATAATGGAATCCATCATAGCATTATATTGTTATACTATACAACCATAAGTAATAAGGTGGTAAGGTTAGTAAAACATAAATGAATTCACTCATTCAACCAATCAATTACATAATATAAGATAAGCTATGTACAGTCAACAAAATTAGCAAAATCTCTCAAACAAATCAACATGATCATCAAAAGTAGCTATATTAGTGAAAATATAAAAAAGATGACAACAATCATTCAAACAAAAAAAATAATGATACAACTATCTATCAAACAATTAATCACACAACATAATATATAAATGTGGTGTGTGCATGGGTTTTTGGGCTCATTCTCTGTCATCCCCTAACATCTTCATTTGAACCACCCTTTTTGATGATACTCTCCCTCCAGTACACTCTGAGAGAAGAATATGTCCAGCATCCACCTCAAAAAAAATGAAGGTAGTTAGCCTAAAACATCATTATATCTATAAAATAATGTTGTATAACTAACAACCATGATCAAAATATACAAGATATAAAAGTATTACTAAATCATAGCAAACTAATCATGTAAATTAAGAAACACATAATTGGCCCATAATCATCATATGTCATAAAACTTAATCAAACATTAGTTAATCAACTAATCAACCAAAATAATCCATAGTTCATATAGGTTATTTAGTTTAGAGAGAAATAGGGATGTGACAACTTTTGAATTTCCCTTTGTCATATACGAGCTATGCTATGTTATCACAATATATGCATTTATAATAAATTTTGCATCTGTATTGGCTTTCCATAAATATGGCATGTTTCTTATGAAATTATTTCTCCATACTTGTGATGGTTTGCATGTAAGGAAAATAGTATGTTTATTTATTTTAGTTTGTATTGTTGCTATGTACTGAGGCATATCCATGTTAAGGTCTTGTAAGTAAGTGTCAAAGACATCAAAAGAAGTATATCATTTTGTGCTTAGTAGAAAATAATTTTTTTTTAATTCCACTTCTGCAATTTTAGATTTTTCTTCAAAAGGTTCAAGTATTGTTGTCATTTTGCATTGGTAGTTGTGGGAAGTTATATCTACAATTCTTTCCCTTTTTTTTCTATAGCTACTAGTATGATGGTGTATATGCAATTTGGATATGTTTTTTTCTAGAAAATAGGTATCACAAGTTATGTACTTGTCTATAAAATGTATAATTCTTGAGATTTGATCCTTTCCATATATCAGTGCTTCTTTTATCCATGCTAACCAATGATCATGATCATTTCCTCTATGCTGAAATTATGTCACACAAAAATAATCTATGATTTTTTCTATTAATAATTCATCATTAAATAACATTTTTATTAATACATTGACATGACATCTATAATAGTGTGTACATGTGATTGGATCTATTTTTACAAGAAATGAATCTTCATTTGATTTATTGAATTCATCAAGTCTAGAACCTATTTTTTTATATATTTTAGATACAATTATTTCAATGCATTCATCAAGGGTTTAAAATAATGTTTATCACTTGTAAAATTTAGGAAAATGTTGGTGGTCCTAATTGGCATATCATACCAAAGTTTTTTTAAGTCCTTACATGTAATCAGGAGAGATGCATATTTTTTTGAATCTACATATCCAATTTTTGATTTAAGCAACTTTTTTATGTTTGGTTTATATTTGAAGTCCTTTGCTAAAATATGTCTTCCCTTTAATTTTCCTTTTCTAATTAAAACCCAAATATTATTTCTAACTTGATCTATGATTATTTGTATTGCCTTAAAGAATAAATGTGTAAGATGATATGCAAATTGTCGATAACATGTAACAACTTCCATTGTGAATTTTGTTGGTAATTGAATTTTAAAATCACATCTTCATCATGATCATTAGAAAATAAAAGTGTTTTAAATTTCATTTCTTATGATTCTTTGTATTTAAAAATTCCAAGTAGATGATTTTCTTCATCCGATGCTATTGTAATTACCTTGTCTTTCAATGCAGCAATACATGTTGAATTTGTACAACCATGAAATAGAATATCATTAGAGTAGGTTTAATCTATGTTAGAAGGAAACTTTAGTTCATTATCACTATTTTTTTAAGATTCACTAAAAATAATATTGTTATTTGCATCATCCATAACACTAGAAGCTATGAATGTTTTTTAATCAGAGTTTATTTGCACATTATGAGCACTGTACAATTTTATTCTACATAGTTGTTATAATATCTTGAATAATAAATTTTGGGTGAATTTTTCCTTATTTATATTAATTTTTTATTCTAACCATCATTTTATAGATACGATAATTTTTGTCCTTTTGTTTGTGGATCTGGGCAATGTTTTCTAAATTTTGTTGATATCTGATGGCACATTGATAATTAAACCTTTTAGTCTAAGTTGTGGCTTGTTGTAGCCTAGATATCTTATTTGAAAAAATTGAATTCTCAATGAAATAATTTTTTCCTCAAGTTTTGATGAAAAAACTATATAATTTAGGTGTTTGTAAATTCTAATATTAGTAGGTGTTATAAATTGAGGAAGTGTTGCATTTTTCAATGATTGGTTGTAAGTTCCGCATTTAATTTTTACAAATGGATTTAATATTAACAAGTAATTGTTAGCATGTGATTTTTTCAATTTAATTCAAATGATTTATATTATTTTTGAAATGTAATTTCCAACAAAGAGCATAATCATGTATAGGAGTGTCTATTATTTTTGCCTTAAAAACTTGTATCGCTTTTCAGTCAAGGTTATTGATAGATTTTTTATTTGTGGTCTTGACACATGCAATTTTAAATGTTTGTAGAAAAAAATGGATTTTTTATTTTTGGTATTTTCACATGTAGTTTTAAATGTTTGTAGTAAAGATTAGCTATTTATTTTTCATGGTCTGCATATGCGATTACCAAAATCATGTTCTTGTGGCTTATTATGTTTATTCACTATCAAAGGTTCGTAATGTGTATGACTTGTATTTGTTTTAAATATTATTATGTTGTATATGGGTTCTATATGGGCACTATCATTATATATTTTAATAATTTATTGGTTGATTAATGACCATATGCAAATTCTTATCTTTAATAAATATGAAAGCCACTAGATAAAAAACTTGTTACCTTTTATTCCACCTTCATCATAGATAAAATCCATTTTAATAATGTATTCTTGACAATTTACAATAGTTTTAATGTTATTAATAACATTATTTATTAGATTTTGGTCCAAAAAAATGTACGCTTTTACATCTCCATATACAATCACATTAAAAAAATTGTGTTACATAGCATCACAAAGTGTGCATTGAAGCATTGTTTGATAAATGACAAATGGTAGTAAATATGCTATCACCACAACAAGATGTTTTTTTTTAACATTATAGATAGTTTTCTTAGTTCCATCTTTATAACATTTGTTTTTCAATAAAGAGATAACAAAACATAATTTCTTGTTAAAGGCATCTGTCTTAAGGAGTATTGGTATTTGGTCAATTTATTATAGTACAAAGGTTCATAATGACCAGACATTAGATTTTGATCATGAGAAAATATGCAATAGGGAGGAAAATTTATGATTTCATTAAAGTGGAAATATTTTTTCTTCCTTGTTAAATACCAAACATAGATGAGAATGTCTAGCCATTTAGAAAGCTAATTTATACATAAATTGTCACCCCATAGACAATGCTCACCTTTAAGTATGAATGAATTTGTTGATATTGACATTTGATAAAAGTATGTCTCTATGTTATGTATTTGATGCAGTTTATAAATCTCTTCGAGATCTAATTCTAGTTGTAGATATCTTAGTGCATCAGGGTCATTATTTTCTAAACATTTATGAAAATTTTCTATAATTCCAACACAAATATCTATCGATGTGTAAAAAAAATTCAATAAGACTTGAAATACATCAAATAAGTAGTGACCAACCTTATATTTAAAAATACAAATGCTAAAAATGTTTTCTCCATGCAAATCAACATCTATGCTATGGAAGGTTGCATCAGTCAATGGCATGTAGTCTTCTACATAAATTAATTAGTGATCATTATGTACATACATTTTTTATTGATTTGCATTTATGCATTTCATTTTGCAATGTTCAAAAGGTCATAGATGAATATTTCTATAAAATAAACAATATTATCAACTTTATAATGTCTTAGTTGCTAAATGAAATTTAAGGCAATAGTTAAAATAATAAAAAATTGTCCAGGTCTTTGAAAATCTCTCTAGAAAGTGAAGTTGCATAACAATAAAATGCAAGGATCAGCTATGGGAAAAAATAATCAATGGATTATTTCACTAATAAGGCAAATTGATAAGTGCATGAAGATTAGACATATTGCATTTGATCTTAAGGGATCAAACACTTAGCTAAGTGCAGTAGATCATATTTTAGTTAAAGTCATTGAGTCAATAAATATGAGGAAAGAAAATGGCCAAAATGAACATAGCATGGTGAGCTAACTAATCATTAGTTATTCAATGAGTATACACTAGCATAAAACTTGCTCAGTTCAAGTAGGATAAATTAGGATATTTTGGTTTATTCATAATAGATGAAAGAAACTAGATAATATAAATCCTTACTTGAGTTTAATAACAAATATTGTATTGTTCATAATATTTCAAAACCTCAAATGGTTTCAGAAAGAGAATAAATTTTAGAATCTTAGCAATTTTTGCACTAGCGTGTCACTTATTTAATTTTTTTAAAACATGGATCACACCTTAAAATTATTATTTGTGATGGAAGGCATAGCCTATATTGAGAAAAGACTCAAATACATACCCAATAAATCACAAGGAAAATCAATTAAAAAATAGGATGGATAGTGGACATCATTTAAAAAGACATAGTATTTCAAGCACATAAACATGTAACTTCATTCTTTTGTTAAACAAACAATTGGTTGTTCGAAAAGTGATTCATAATTGAGTACCATTTTTAATTATATAATTAAAATTTCCATTATATAATACTTAAATTCAATATAAATGAATGGCTAGTATTTGTAATTGATCCATAACAAAGTTTTAATCCCTATAGTACATTGCCAAAATTTGAATACTAGCTTAAGAAACACTAAATGACATCAAAATGGAAGACATGGATTACATTGGAAAAAAAATCATGGTATATTATGGTACCAAGGTATCCAAAGGGAGTAATAGAGTGTTGTTATGTGCATGGCTATGTGAATGCTATTTCAAATTAGTAGGATAGGACTCTTGAATTGATTTATACATATATTGTATAGAGTCTATGTGCAAAATAGATTTTATTTCTTGTGATTATATGAAATATTATTATTTTGTTGTCTTTACATGTAATTATGAATTCATATATATATATATATATATATATATATATATATATATATATATATATATATATATATATATATATATATATATATATATATATATATAACTTTAATATTGACTAAGTTGCAAACTTAAGGGTATTAAAATATCCTAAGGATTGGTAGTTTTAATTTTGTATCAATGATAGGATATTATGTTGGGTTTGAACCTATATAACAGTATAATAATATATGTTAATTCACATTGTTAACTAATTTATTATATTTTTTGAATATTTTATTAGGTAACCTTGCATGTAATATGAATCTAAACTCTAAATTTATTGTTATCTTCAATGATTATGTTAGTAATATGTGAAGATATTCCAATTGAGCATAAATTAGTTTCTTAATTAAGTTCATTTATGGTCTAATTATAGGTTTAAATTCTCCATAATATAGGAATAAATAATATAATATGGTCTTATGGTCATATAAGTAAGGAATAACATTCTAATCACTATAGTAAAATTGTAACTTATAGTGGGTTTGAACATATGAAACTACACATTTTTATTCTTAATGGGTATAAGGACATTAATGGAATTTATTTTTGTTTTATATGTTTTTAAAATAAGGTATACATATACCAAGTAAGTTTTCAATATGGATTTGATGATCGGCACATGTAAATCATAGGATATTAATGTTAATATTTTTTCCATGGCAGAAGGGTAAGCCATATATTAGATTATAAATGAGCCCAAAATATCATACTCAATAGTATTTACTAATAAACTTCAAAGCATGAATGAAAAATTATAATATATTGGATACATATCAAAATATTATTTAGATGAATATATAGCTTGTTTGTGTCTTTCATCTAGTAGTCATATGTAAAGTAGATACATAAACATAGACTTTAGGTATAAGTTATAATTACATATATGAACAGTTTGTTATAAAAAAAATTCCATTACCTTTGGTTAGTGAAAGGTATATTCTTTCATGGTTGGAAGATTTGATTTTGTTGAGAAGTGGATGCCCTTGTTCAAACATCTCAAGGAATCTTTGAGTTCCAACTACCCATCCTTAGATCTATCTTGCGGTTGAGAAACAAGGAAGTTGGAAAAATATAGATTCAATATTAAATAAAAAAATAATAATGGTGTGTTTAGTAGTGATGCTAACCACATTACAAGCCTATAGGATGAAATATTACTTGCGTTGGGTGAGTATGCAACAAAAAGGTTGAAGGCATGATCCTTCTTATGAATAGTTTTTTCTCTTTCTAAACATCAAAGATAGGACTAGATCATTATTAATGAACAAGGTAAAATGTTGAATGTAACATGATTTTGGAGACACTTGGTGACTACATTATCAACCATGATATATTATTTCCATTTAATCCTTATCTTTGGTGTTGGATGGGAATTTTACCAGCTTACATCCAGTTGACAACATTTTATTCTAATCATGTCATTTATATTGATAATTGACTTTCCATATGGAATTATTTTAAATCAAGATAGAATTTAAATAAATTACACACTATAATCATTACTAAATACTAGATAATTTTTTTCCTTATCTTCATAAACAAGCGGATAGGATTGTCCCTTGCAGTCACAAAAGGTGTCTCAATAGCCAAAGTTCAGAAATAACGATATATAGGTAGAAATTTTTCTATTACATATAAAAAGTTCAAAACCATTGGAATTTAATAGGTGTAATCAATAACTATGACATAAATGTAAAGAAATATGGAGAGAAAATCATTTTCCAAACTATTAAAAAGAAAAAATCAAATAAATTTTTGAATACTTCAGACTATAGATCACAACTATAGAGCAAAAACCAAGCTCATTCAATTAAATTGAAGTTTATGAATACATTTAATGAACTAGGGAAGAATAGAGCCTAAATGCTCTTTTATTTGGCCTCTATAGTTTATTACATGCTATGTGTCTCATTAAAGCAAAAAATTCCAAATTTGTTTCTTCACCCCTTGTCAAATTACAAATTAGGTTCTCATAGTTATGCTATTACACATAGATAGAAACATTGGCATAGATTGGTTTATACTTAACCTTCTGATGGACTCAATTTTATTTTAGAATGTAACTAATGCTTTAGGTTAAAAATAATTTATTGAGCTTCAAATACAATGTACAGCAAAAACTTCAATTTTTTTAATGCAAGTTATCATACATTGCATTATTAACAACATGAGTACTGTTTAGCACTACTAGTATAAATGACATATTTCTATCATAATTGAAATAGTTGGATGTAGCCAAAAAATTAAATGTCAAGCTAGAAAACATGACTACCATAGGTCGTTATAAGAGCTAATACTTAAAGATTCTTAAAAGTAGAGAAGAATAGCATTCCTATCAGAACAATTGAGTCCTGAATGGTTTGGTTATATTTTCAAAATCATGAAACAAGAGCCTAATATGTATATTACTTATTTATTGATATTTAAGCTAACATGTCTCAACTTGTCCTTGTTAGTAATAATTCTCTAGAAACTCCTTATTATCCTTGCATGCTCTATTTTGGATAGTGGCACGAGGGTTTGTTTATTTATTTTTAGTGATTTTTGAGTATATATTGCACCTTTATTTATTTTGAATTTACTTTACATTTTAGGTTATTTCCATTTCAAAGGTCTAATTCAAATTACACAAATCCATCCCTTTTCTTAGCTTTACTCAACTTAGAAAAAAAGTTCTATCTATTTGTATCCTTTTTTATTCGGGTATTCTTTGAGATGCCATTTTTATCTACTATATAACTTATGTAATTTAGTGAAATTAAATGGTTTGTCTAGTTGATTGTGTGAAAAAATGTTCCACCTGTTATTATTGTTTTTGTTTGCAGGTTAAAATCACTACAATAGTCTTTGATTTTTCTAATAAGATCTAATAGTACAAAATGTGGAAGTCTCTATTTAATGGTTTTTTTCTCACATAAAATACTAGAGATGATAACTCATATATGTGCTCTCAAAAACTTTAGTTATTTCAATATCTTGCCAATGTTTCATGGATTTACACCTATTCTTATCTGCACACATTTATTTCTACTATTATACTATCAAATTAACTCAAATAATACTTATGAACTTGTAGGTCAACAAGGGAGATACCTCAAGTAACCCTAACAATCCAAATGATCATTACTATTGGATGATGCCTGAATATATTGACTACATGTGTCTTGTATCCTCATGCTCTTCTTGTTCTGACTTAAGTGCAGAGATGATTGTTGCCTTGTCTCTAATATCAATTATTTATTTTATTCATGTTTTCATATTGATTACATCTATTTTATTATAATATGTTATCTATTTGAATAATATTGTAGCTTATTCTTGTCTATTAAATATCTGATCCATTTAAAAGTTCACCATATGGATAAACTTTCCCATGTTATAATGTTGGCTAGATACTACTACATTATCAATGTTTTCCATTTTATCAAGGCATGAGAGGTACCTAGGAACTAACTCTACTAACTTATAGTATTTTTATTCCTTACCTACTGATCTAGTATATCTCCATCATTGACCTCGATTTTTATGTGAGATTTAATTTGAACATACTAGAAAGTACCATTAGGACTATATGAGGGTCTAATATAAATTTCAAACTTGGGAGACTTATTATTGGTATGAATGACAACCTAAAGGGATAGAGTAGTTTATAGAGATAATTACATATTTTTTGATTGGTGTAGTAATAAACAACATGTATGTCATACTTGACCCCTATAGATATCTAACAAGCATTCATAGTTAGGACATTTTAAAGAGCATATCCATAAAAAAAAAATACCATGAGGATGTTTTTAAATTATTTTAACGCTGTGTCTATTTATATTGTTTGGTATTGTATATCCTTCTTGTTTAATCTAAATAAACATTTCATGGGCATGTTCATTTTCCTGTATTGTAAATAATTGATAGGTCTTTTTGCTACTTTATTCAACTTTTCATGTCATAGATTGAGTTTGAAAATAAACTTACCAAAATATTTATATGTTGTTTATCCTTTTTCAAAATATATTAAAGTAAAATAAATTGGTTTACATGCCCTACTCCCATGGTTTGAATTATATTTCTTTGTCACAAGCACTTGCCCGCTTTGCACATAGATGATGCCATGTAAGTTTTTTGGATATATATTGTTCTAATCTTGATTTTTGGCACTTGATAAAATAATGAAGTGATATTTTTCACCTAACTTGTGGAGAGAAGGAAAAAACATATCTATTTATTTTTAAAAAAAATTGGAGTATTTACAGTGACTTCTATTTTTTGGTTGGAAAATTTATGTCTAGGTTATAGCTTGTGGTCCTTTGATTGATTGGTTGAATAAATATTTTTGATAAAGGGATTACTTTGGGGATTCAAATAATACAATGACATGCTCATGCATATCAGCCCAATGGGGAATGTAAAATCTAAATTTCTACTCAAGAAAGATAAGGAAACCTTAATAGGGGAGGGCATTCCTTCAGAGAGTGTACTTCAATGGAGATGATTTTGTATTTCCACCCCTAGATGCATATCCTACACTTATAAATAGTATTCATGTCCTAATGAAATGAAGATACTTTGGATTAATGAATTTATTTATAGCCTTGGCTATTACATCCATTTTGGTCTTCTTGTAAAGTTCTACTACATATTGTACATACTAGCTATTAAATTTTTTTAATTTTGATTTTGTCTCTATAATGACAAAGGATTGCTTTCAATTGAGCCAATACAAGATGGGTTTCTGCTTATAGAAGACTATTTTGGTGGCGGCTTAGAAAATCCTAAAAAACATTCACCCTACATTTGTTCTATATATTCTAGTATTAGCATCTCTTACACAATTAGTGATAAGAAGAATGTAAAATGCCAAGATGAAAGAGATTATTAAATGTTATTTCAATATATGGGAAAGTGTTTAGTGATTGAATATTATTGTTACTCAAAAGGACCTAATTGACCCCAATATGAAGAAACTGTATAGAACTAATCCCGTGTTGCATGTAAAAAATCTAATATTGGTGAAATTCTATGCTCATTACAAATAAGAATCAAGGAACACCATTCATAATTGTGGTAAATAAGGATCAACAAATATGTATAAATAAATCTTTAAAAAAATAACCACATAATTTTAGAGACTAACTTATCTTAAAAACCCTATTATTTTTCCATTCTGTGTAAAAACATGGAGTTGGGTTCGTCTCTCTTATCCTCGTCTATCTCCAAATAAGGTAAAGGAAATAAATAAACTACCTAGAGTGAAAAACAAACCCCAAAATAACTTCTAGTTATGAAAAAACTAAGCATATGGTCAGGCAAAATAGAGATGTGAAATAGGCTAGTGTTTAAGGAACCCTTATATATACCATATTTGTTGTAGACCTCTATTTTGAGATTTGATTAGAGGTGAAAAATCCTAGGTCTAAAAGAGAATGGAATAAAAAAAATGATGTAAACATTTGCATCTCCTATTTCAAAGGAATAAAAAAAAATGTCAAACAAAAAAACTAACCTACACCAACCTCACCCTGAAATTCAAAATCTGATCTGAATAATCTCTAGTAGACCAGTCATTCCCTCCTCTCTGCATATATATGGAAATACTATACTAGCATTATCATTTCAAATGAACCAAAATACCACCACCCTTCCCATCCACACAAACCTACTACATGAGATGCCCATTTATAAAAAAAAATAGTTGTGTGTAGTCTTGGCAGAGAATAATTACCATGTTTGGAGAGACGTGAAGTGTCTCATAACATGCAATTTTTTTGACAAATCATAATACTGCAAATCATATTTTTTACTCCCACTATTAAAACTAAGTTAGTATCTTTGTATAAATTTTAAACATTCTCCACCACACAAATCAATAGCATGCGATTGAGGGGAAAAATAGAAAAATCATGATTTAAATCTATTTGAATGCATTAGATAATCCTTTGGGACTAATAACATATGTAAACACACTAACTATTATGAAAACATTATTAGACAAGTACCACAATCTTTTAAAATACCAAATAAAGATAAGACACATGATTTATCCAAATAACATTAATTGTACTTTTCATAATATTCCCTAGTTTCGAAGGCATACAACCATGCAAGGAAATTTAACTTAAAAGCCTCATGGTTTGAAGAGAAGTAAATACGACTATTTTCATGCCTCATTATTTTTCCTATAGAAATCATAAATATCAATGGCACCAAAGAATTATATGTGCCCCATACTCGATTTGTCTCAGTGAGAGATGATCTCAAGGATAGCAAACATTATTGGGTATGTATAAAATGGCTTATCCTAAAATCCTATGAGATATTTCTAATTAACTTATTATACCATTTCTAATCTACTCTTAATTAATTATTTTAATTTTAATTTTTTCTTTTTCCATTTATTTGGATGTCTTCTCACAAAATAATTATGAGGAAACATAACATTCATTTAATATTTTATAATTAAATAAATTAAATATGATTATAGATTTTTTCAAATTTAATCCATTTAAAGATAATGTCCAGTGCCTTCAACTAATATTTATGTCATAAAGTAACTTTATATTATTACATAAGGTAATAAAATTAAAGGAAGACCTATGTCATAGTTATTCTTAAAATTTAAATTATAATAGTCGTTGATAGTCAAAGAAACACTTGATCAAAATGAACCTTTTCAAATCAATTTTTGAAGACTCAAATTTAAAGTTTTGATTTAAATAATCAATCAAATGTTTCATTATATAATTCATTTTTTTCATGAATAGTTTTGTGTCAGATTAATTATATAGACTATTGTTTTTTACTATGTAGACTAAAAGAAGTAAATAAAATCAATGTTTTTGACATATATGGTAAAGTGTCCACTTGACCATGTAAGCCAAAATTTTAATTTTTTAATCTACATAATCAAGTGGGCACTTAACCATGTAGAAACCAACAATAAAAAATTAATCCCTACATAATCAATGACCCACTTAACTATGTAAATAAAATAATAATAATTATTATTTTTGTTGCATTATCAAGTGCCCTACATGATCAATTAGTCCTTGAAAGCCTTAATCTCCACAACAATGTCTGGCTCTCATTTTGTGAAGGATCTCTTTAACAATCTATCTCCAGTTTAATATTAGTAGATTATATCTTAAATTTGATTAATATGAACTTCATGAATTTTATCTAACTTAAATTTATTTTTAATCTCATCTTAATTGTCTAGGTTTACAAAGACTCAATAAGGTGTGAAAGTTGCACCACTTGAGACACTCTTAAACTCTTGTATACAAACAAAGTTAGTCCATATTATGAAAATGACTAATTATTTTTTAAACACTCTCATAAATGTGGTGGTGCATGTGAACAAGGAATACATAGAGGGAAGGTTTGTCTTGTGTTAGTCCAATAAAATAAATCAAAATAACACACTAAAATCCTAACACCTCTAGCATAGACACTAGGGAGAGCATAGTTAACAAGCATGTATATGGAAGCACAACTAAAACATTAAAGAAAACACTCTTTTATCTTCCTTGGAGCTCTAAATGCCTTGTTAAAGTGTCTTGTTAGGTTTGTGCATCAAGAAGTCTTTGATAATGAAGCTTTCTTTTTTCCTTCTCTCCTTGGGACCTTGGCTTGGTTGCTTGGCTTATTAAATTTTCCATGAATTTGACATGATAACATTACTTTAAATATTTCTTTGCATCTATTTGAGCATTATAACATTACACCAAGATAGCTTAAATATAAATAGGCATGGCCTTATATTTATAGCCTCCAAAGTTAACTCTCACCCAAGGTGAGTTAAGGTTGAGTTAAAACATGGAATGGGTTCAAAATAACCCTAGGTGAGTTGAGGATAACTCCAATTGAGTTAAAAATTGTCATGTAACTATGATTTTCAATTACTAGGCATGGCTCTCAAATTAGATATTTGGAGATATTTTGGAAGAGCTTGACAACTCATAAAGGCAATGATGAAAAGGCTTGACAACATTTGGGAAGCCTATAATGATGCCCCCTTGAGGGAATGGCCAACATATATGATTGATAGATGGTCCCTCAAAAATAAGTAAGAAGAAGAATGAAATTAACCCATGGGTGACATTAATCTAATTGAGATTACTCTTATACGCATTGATTTAAAAATTACTAATTTGCCCAAAGGTGGTTATAATTAGTAACAAAGGTTAAGATACTAATTTACCCAAAGGAGGTTATAATCAGTGGCACAGGCACATGCCTTAGTAAGTTGAATGAGTCAAAATAATGATTTGCCCATAGGTGGTTATAATCATTAAGATGACCTAAATTAAATAATAATTTTTGGTTGTGCTCTAGTAGGGTAGATTGGCAAGCATACCTCAAGGATATAACCTGCCATACATATTTAAATATGAATGGGTGTAAACGTAGATATGATGGTCTAATCACTAGATAATCCAAAAATAACCAAGCACATGAAGATGTGAAAATTTATGAAAGAGATGATTGGAATAATAAAGGTGGCCGATCTAACCTGAGATACGTCATGTATCCAAGCACTCCCTATATAGTCAAAATAGATTGTAGGCCAATGTAGTTCACCTAGAAGTGGGAGAAAATGGAAAGATGGATAAAATAATAATAATTGATCAATGTGAATGATTTGGTTGTACCTGCTACAGCATATATGTTCATCTTTATTAGCCCATACCTCTTTAAATTTTTAGCCCACACCTCTTTTGAATAGTTGTTATGTCAAAAACTTACTACAAATTCAAATTCCAATAATGTTATTTTGATCCTTGTTGTTTGTTGATTTTGTTTCCTTCAATCTTTGAGAAAAGATGTCTTTGTAAATTTTTTAAAGGAAAGTATAGAAAGGGATGATAAAAATGGATAAATATTGGTTGATAGGTTTGATTTGGCAATGGATAAATGGAACATAATGGAATTTATAATGGTTAAGAAACAAATGAATATTGGGATTTTTAGGCACACACAATGTTGATAATTTTGTATCTGACATAATTTTGATTATGTCAAGGAAGAAGACTTCTGAATATGCCCATTATTGTTTGAGCTTGAGAGTAGCTACCATATGATTATTTTTTAGATTAAAAGTTGTACTAATTTTATCTTTGATAATGTCTTCATCAAATGATGAAAAACTATCATGATCAGTTATTGGTGCCTCAAAGATGTTTTCACTAATAAATTTGTCTTGATTATCCCATAGTACCTCTAAAAAGTTTCACTAAGGAACATTAATTTTTGACTTTGATTGTCTTCTAGCACCTCAAATAAGGTTTTACGAGAAAATACTAAGTTTGGATTTTGTTTTCCCTATAGCACCTCCAAAAAGGTATCACTAGGACATTTCTCTTCTTTTACATGATTGTGGTCTTGGTCCCTCTGATATTCTACAACCAATATGTTGCAATAGATGCAGTTCAACAAGTTATGATTTTGTTGGTCCTAATCAACACTTGTGGGGGTAGAATTTCAATATAATGGCTATGTTGGGTGGTTTTAATGGTATGTGGAATGGTAATGGAATGGAAAGAGGAAGCACAATCTTTATATAAGATACTAGGAGAGATTATGTCAAATCTGAAGTAGTCATCCTTAAAAACTATGGAAGAATCATAGATATATTCGAATTGATATTCAATGCATGCATAACCAATATTGTAAAAATAACAAACATAATTTTATTGTAAATTTGAGTCTGACCCAATGGAATCTAAATTTGATGTTGAGATTGATGTTGATTCTTCTTTTAATGTTAAATCTGATGTCAGTTCAAGAGTAAAACCTAACTTCAATGTTGATTCTTCATCTGGTGTGGATGTTGTTACAATGATGTCTTATTGAATGTTTAGTATTAGACAAGTAACAGCCTGTGATGGCATAATGGGCTCTTCAAAAATAGATTCATCTAAGAAGGGTTCAACATAGACTAGATCATCTAGGTGAATCCCCTCAAAAAGAGGGAATGTCTTGAGGGGTGACTCTATAGAGATTGGATTATCAAATTGAGGAGGGGTAAAAGGTTAAGAGATAACTCCACAAATACTATATTTTCAAAGGGAGGCTCTTTAAAAAAAGACAATGGTTGAGATAATGATTACCCAAAGGTGGTTATAATCATTAAGAAGTGACTTAGCAAAGACTGGGTTATTAGAGTGAGACTCCTTAATAATAGGGATAGTATCAAAATATGATTCATCATAGGTTGAATCATCAAAAATAGGTGTTTCAACAAAAACATCATGCATTGGTTGGTTCTCTTGGCCTTGATTTACAAGTAATTGTAAAATATTAGTTTTGAACACATCTTAGTCTTTGAATGATTGGCTCGATTGGAGAGGTACTGATTGGCTATATTATGGCTCAAAGACTATCGTAGGATTTCTAAAGTGGGTTATGGTAGGCAATGAAGGAGGAATGATTGGTGGTTTGATAATGACCTATTTGTAAATAAGTGCATCTAAGATTGGCTTAACAAAGACTGGTTGATAGTTTAGGATGGTAATTGTGACTCATCTAGTTGCACTAGTGTAACATTATTAGGATAATGAGTTACCATACCTATAAGATCTTTAAATGGGAATTGAATGGCATTATGAAGCTTGGCTACTATCATGAGCCAAAGGATGAGGTTCTGGAATGGTAATGGTAGGGAATTGTGAAGCTTGGTTTTTATCACTAGCCAAAGGATAAGGGCCTGGTATAGTAATGGTAGGGAATTTGGAACTTGGTTGCTCACATAATCTAAAGGATGTAGTCTAATAATATAAATCCTTAGGCATTTCAAATCTTGGTTTCTATCATGAGCCAAAGGATAAGTTTTTAGAATAGTTATCCTTGGAAATTATGGAGCTTGGTTGCTCATGAAGACTGAAGGAGGGTTAATGGTATAGGTAGGGGATTGGGCACCATTATCATTGAAAGGGATAATTTGGTATGTTAATCAGCCCAAAGAAGGTATCACCAAATACTATGATTGAGAATCTTGGATTTGTTCTCTAGATTGAGTATTGTAAGGAGGACAAGGATCCGTTTCACAAACTACAATGTCACCATAGGGGACTTGAATAAAGTCATCTTGTGTGACCATGTTATCATAATCTATATTGTATATTGATACACTACAAGTATAAAAATACATATACAATTAAATGATGAACGTTTCATAAAAAGGCCTAGAGTTCTACAAACTTTGAAAAATAAGGTTCAAAGGATAAATGATCCAAAAATAGTCTAAAGAATGGATTTGTATCTCCAAAAATGTTAGTGCTAAAACTTGGTAAAAATATTCTAATTTAAAATGTCTAACATCAAATGTATTACACAAAAATTTCAAGTGGATGAATAAAACCGAATTGCCAAAATTTGGTATAAAATGTTTCAAATGAATCTAAACTAGGTTTAGAAAAACAAAGGTTGTTATGTCTTTTGGAAAATAAGGCACATAATTTAGACTCAAAACATGTATTGCTAGGTATTTTTATAACAAGGCACAAAATCTAGACTTTAAACAAAATGAGGTCTAAAAGGAAAGAGATTTAAACAAACAAATTGGAAACACTTTGACACAAACTAGGCATTCAAATTTAAACACACACTTGATCATTTAAAAAAATAAATGAAACTTTAAGCATATTGGAGTTAGAGCACTTCCCTAAATTTAGGCACAAAAATAGTATTTTAATTGAGAAAAAAACTAGTCTAAGTTACATAACCCAAAAGTGAAAGGTAAATGTCTAGGCCAAAATTACATAAGGCATAGGCATAAAAGCAATCAATGTTTGAATTTGAACTTATCAAGACCAATTTCAAACTCAACATAGAAGACTAGGTTTTTCAAAACAGACAACAAGCTAGACAAGAATGAACATCATGATGGTACTAGGCATAGATCCAAAAGGAACATGTGGTTTTTGAAATTGTAATTTTGAACATAGGGCAATAAGTTTTTCAAATAATTTGAGAAGTGTAATAATTATATTATTCTCTAAAGGTATGATAAATGTTTTCTTTCAAGACTTAAATGCATAATATTTGGAATGAAATGGGTAGCGTAATGACACCCTTTTTTAAACAAGTGACACACAAAATTAAAGGTTTTGATAAATTACTAATGCAAAGGTGTGATGTCAAATGTACATCATAACACTTCTTCAAACAAAGGAGTGATGTGTAAATAAGACTCATTTTTGACATGGTATGAGAAATAAATAATTTTGACTCAAGACCATGCAAGTAAGGACAAAATGATAAAAACACCTAAGTTTAATGTCTTAAATCCTAAAACTGATAAGGTTGCATCATTTTTTCAAATTCTATCTATATACTTTCTATTTACGGCATTGCAAGTTGTTAATCTAAAAAGTAAAAGTGCATGAAAATTAGGTTTTTTAGGCCCCATCTTCTTTCAAGAGTTTGTATGGTGACATAAAAATTTTGGCTTCTCACCCTGCATCAATATTATGTCTACTACAAGTAGGGTTGTCTAAACTATTAATTTTAATTCATTTCTAAATGGTCCCATATGTATGGAAAACATTAAGGCACAATCACATCATTTAGATCCACATCAAATGGATTGTTGTGAAAATATATTATCCTTTTCATAACCACTACATCTATCAATTGTTTAGTGTAGTGTGATGTTTGAGTTGCCCCTACATTCTAAGGTTGAGTACCACTAACAAATCTTGTGTTAACCTCTCAAACCAAGCATCCCAATGGGTCACCCTAAATTTATATACCCTACCATGAATTGAGGTTAAATTGATGTTGGGATATGAATTATCGAGTCAACACTTCCCTAGAGAACCTATGGGGAGGCAATGAACTCCTACCCATAGGCCAAAATGCATAAAATATAAAAAGTGGAAGGACTATAGGTCACCCAAATCATATGGATTTTGGGGAGGGCCTTACAACTTTCATTCCGCCCTTTTATACCAAAGTGACAATTCAAAAAGTGATCAGTTTTTATCACCTAAATTCCCTAAAGGGGACGGGGGGAGAGCAAACACATGTCACTCATCTTGATAAACAAACACTTCCAACAAACAACCATAAAAAATAAACTCTTATGAGAATTTAATTATTGTGAGATTTTATTTTTATAGCACCAAAATGAATTATGTTATGAAGTTTGAGACCCTTTGCTTTTTTATGATAATTATAAAAACTTCAAAAACAACTAAGAGATGAAACAACTAAGTACATTTTAAGCACCAAATATAATGAGTGTAAGATTTAACCATGATTTAAACTTTACTCTTTCCATGTTAGGACCTATAAATTATTAGAGTTATTATCTAATTATAAGCCCAAAATAGTGAGAAAATAACATTTTGTATTTATCTCTCAGTTTTTTTATTTTTTGTATTAGAGAGCGATTGACGTTGATCCATAGAGATCGATGTTGATTATAAAAATTGATGTCAATCGAGAAAATCATTGACATTTCCTATAAAACACAAAAAAAAAGTATGTTTTGATGTAAAATGGTTAATAAATGAGCTTTAAAATAAAAACATCTCCTAGATTCTTTAAGAAATGAGTTATTCAAACAACTTTCAAATCATCAAACACAAAATGAAAGAAAAAAAATCAAGTAAAACCCTATTTAACCATATTCCTTGCCTTGTTCTAGTTTTCAGATAGAGATCATGGTTGATTCCTATAATCAATGTTGATTTAGAAAATTGGCATCGATCTATAAAATCAACATCAATCTATAAAATTGGCATTGATCCCTACAACCTATGACTTGCTAAAAATAAAAGGACAAAAAACAAATCTAAAACTTTAACCTAGAATATTTTTATGCATTCATTAGAAAAACTAAAACCAAGATATCAATCTCCTTGGCCATACAAGATCATCGGTCCCATTAGGCATGCCATGATGTGAACAAGGAATATGTAGAGGGGAGGTTAGTCTTGTGTTAGTCCAATAAAATAAATCCAAATAACACACTAAAATCCTAAAACCTCTATCTTAGACACTAAGGATATCATAGGTAATAAGCATGCATATGGAAGCAAAACTAAAACATAAAATAAATCACTCTTTTACCTTCCTTAGAGATCTAAATGGATTGTTAATGTTGCTTGCTTAGTTTGTGTATCAAGTAGTCTTTGACAATGAAGCTTTCTTTTCTCCTTCTCTCCTTTGCACCTTGGATTGGATGCTTGGCTTATTAAGTTTGGCATGAATTTGTCATGGTAACATTACTTGAAAGGTTTCTTTGTATTTATTTGAGCATTATAATATTACACTGAGATAGCTTAAAAATCAATATGCATGGCCTTGTATTTATAGCCTTCAAAGTTAAATATCACCTAAGGTGAGTTAAGGTTGAGTTTAAACATGGAATGGGTTCAAAATAACCCAGGTGAGTTGAGGCTAACTCCATTTGAGTTAAAATTTGTCATATAATTATGATTTTAATTAATAGGCATGGCTCTCAAATTAAATATTTTGGAATATTTTTGAAGAGATTGACAACTCATAAAGGCAATGATGACAAGGCTTAAATTTTGGAATTTTTATTTTTAGATATTCATTAATTACAATGGATAATTCAACTAAGAATTTAATCTTGTTTAATTAGATGATCCATTTTGATTAGCATTTTATCTCTTTTAATATTTGATCAAGTGCCCCATGTAATGGGTCCATAGGCCAAACTGCTAGTTGTTATACTACAAGGTGATTGGGGATGAATCTGTTAAAGCTTATTGTTGTGTACGGGCTAGTACCCCAAATAGGGATGCATCAACATGATTATGATCATTTATAAATGATAAATAACCAAAAATAGGATGTTTAATGATTTTTAGGCTTAATTTGTAATGTTTGGTAGAAATCAATCTGATGTTTGGTCGAAAGCTAGTTGTGCCCAAAATTGGGTGTCTATAGTGCACATTATGGCCACTTCCTATCAATAAGTATAATATATAGCATAAATAAATCATGGAATAAGGTTCCAACACCATTTGACATGTATAAAATTTATTTCATGCTGAAGGTGAAAAGTGTTGAGATAAAATTGATTATTGAAAGTCTTAGCTGATGGGGCAAACTACTCAATTAAAAATTTGATGGGTTGATGATTTAAGAGAATAACATCCATAAGTATACTTAACTAGTCTATAAAATTTATTTTTTGGGTTCTAAATTTTTATAAACTACATTAAGATAATCACCCACATACATGTAATATATAAATCATATAAGGCCATGGAAAATGATATATGTAGGTAGCATTAATACCTCTTGATTATAACAACAAATATCTCTAATGACTATCTCTTGAGTGTATAACCTAGTGTGTTGAAATAAATGTTTCAAATTTGTTGGTACACTATTTTGACTAAGTATAGATCTATGCTATCACTACAAACATCTCAGTGTAAGGCAATCCCTTGGTGTTTCTCTTAATTTCTGCTCATTTCTTAATTTTTGGAAGAAGATAAGAAACTAGTAATAAGGGTGTGGTAGAAATACCTGGTTGGTGATGCACACATAATGTAGATGAAATTGGAGAAATATTCTTTGGCTAGGAAGGAATAAATTGAAAATAATAACACACTAATAAAGGGGGTTTTTAGCAAGATAGTTAAGTGGACGACTTAGCATGAGCTAGATCTAAGAAGCATATGCTTGTTAGGAGGCTATCAATCCACTGTTGATAACAATAAAGTTGGAAATGATAAAGTAAAGTACTTTCATAAGATAAATAAAGTACAATACAAGAAGAAGGTATAATTATTATTAAATAAAATGACTAAATATAGAAGAAGTAGGTCAATACTTATGTTAAAGTGGGTGGGATCTAGTTCAAAAAATCAAAAAAAAGTTTATGGATAGGTAAAAACACAAAAGGTTGGATTTGGTTGGGGGTAAGAGGTTGGAAATAAATTGTTGTTATTTTTTATTATAGTGGTCATTAGTAGCTAGGTGAACCATCAGTGGTTGGGTGACCATCAACAATTAGGGGTGATCATTGGTGATTGTGCTAACCATCAGCAATTACCTATGGGTTTTTGAAGCTTACTAAAAGAGACTTTGTAGAATGATTGAATTGTCAAAAAGATGTTCTATTGAAGATCTAGTAGAGAGGGAACAAGGTATAGATAGATATGATCAGTTTAGGGAGGTCAAAAGTCTAAATAAAATAAAGAACAAGTAAAAGATACTTGTAGCTTACTAGTTGGTTTGTGGTTGGTGGTTGAAGGCTGAAGTAATTCTGCCAAAGTAATAGTAGTTTGGCCTCAAAATCAAATTTGGTAGAGGTTCAAGTCTCTTTTATTGATGTTGAGTTATTGAACAAAGATTGGATGCTATAGAGATTGAATACCTATATTCTAGATAACTCTTATGATTGATCCCCTTTACCTTTTACTCCCCTCCTTTTATAGACAAAGAGAGATGGAGGATGGAAGGTTCCCTAAAGAGTGAGGTTTTTGATCATGATGCTTGGAAGTTTATTAGCACTGTATAAGGTGAAAATATTAAATTGTGCCTCAGTATTTTTCACATAACTAGTGATGTGTTAAGAAGTTAAGGAGGTGAGGACCTGGCCATCAATAGTTAGGCTAACCATTGACAGTTTGGGTGACTATCAGTGGTTGAGTGTCCTAGGGAAAAAGGGATAAAGTAAGTTAAAATGGGTTGGTTATAAGGTTAAGTTAGTAGGTTGATGAGTTATTTAACTAGGTAGTCAACTAGACTCAAGGTCTGATAGGGGTCCTAAGGTATCTCATCAAAGCCACATTTTTAAAGGAATACCCATAATATGGTATAATGAGAGGTACTCTAAATAAAATATCTTTAGGCATGTCTAGAAAGATTGGGAGGAATGATACCGAGGTGGAGGTAATCAAAATTTTATTCATACCAAATGTCTAATGGAGATGTGTCTACATTACAAATGGTAGGAAGGTCAAAATGTATATAATATGGGGTGATAAAATGGTGGATGGTAACAAAGAGTTTAGAGTTAGAAGGTTGAGATGGGATTTGGGAAGCAAGGGAAGACATTATATCCATGAACTTGTTGGTAGATCATGGAACAGATTGGATAAGGTAAATATTGAATGATGTTAAGAGTACATCTATAATTTATTTATACTTTAGTAAGACATATTTTTTACATTTTTAAGATATGTTGACCTAATTGACCATAAGCTGGGAATCACCAAAGACACTTATTATCTTGACTCCCAAGGCTAGAGCAGTTTGAGGACTTATGACTAGGGCTTCATACTTAGCCATGTTGTTGGTGAATTTAAAGTCAAGTTTAGAGGAAAAGGGAAGAGGTTTACCATCAAGGGGAATGATAATCACTCTTGTACCCCCACTGTGTTGGCATTTACATATATCCAATAACATGTTCATTTAGTAGGTATAGTTCTCTTAAGAAAGAGTCACAATGGACTTGTTGAGAAATGCAAGAGGAAGAGGTTGGTTGTCAAGTAGAAGATCTTTAGCCAATTGGTCAGCAATGAATTTCCTTTAATTAACTTTTTCTCAAAGAAATCAAGATCAAACTCAGCTAGGAGCATGAGCCACTTAGCCATACATTAGTTTTAATATGGTTTAGAGTGCATATATTGGAGTGGTTTGGTGTCAGTGATGACATAGGTTTTATGATTGATAAGGTAGTGGAAAAGTTTGAAATCCATAAAGACGAGGGTGAGGCAAAGTTTTTTGAGATGGGAATATCGAGTCTCATACTCTATGAGAATTTAAAATGCAGTAGACAACCTACTCTTTCTTTTATTTGTTAAGATGAGCAAGCATTGCCCCTAGGGAATGGTCAATGGTAAAGATGTAAAGATAGAAGGGTTGACCTTATTTAAGAGGGGTAAAAATAGGTTGAGAAAGAAGGTATTCTTTGAGTGAATCAAAGGCTTATTGGCAATCCTTGGTCCACTTGAAATATGTGTCTTTCTTAAAGAGATGGTGAAAATGTTAACACCTATCAGATAATTGAGAGATGAAGCAACATATGGATTGGAGCTTCCCCTACAAGTTTTTGAGTTACTTAAGATGGGTTGAAGGTGGTATCTCAAGAATTGATCTAACTTTGGTAGGATCCACTTTGATTCCTTAAAGGGAGATAATGAAGCCAAGGAGATTTCTAGATAAGACCCTACAAATACATTTCTTGGGGTTAAGGCAAACATGAAAATGGATGAGGCATTTAAAGATGATTTTAAAGACATCTAGGAGATCCTTGTGATATTTAGATTTCCCAAAGAGATCATCCACATAGTCCTCTATAATTTTATGGATGAGGTTATGGAAGATGTAGGTCATGACACACTGATAGGTTGTACTAGTATTCTTTAAACCAAATGGAATGACTCTATATCAAAAGGTTCCCCATGGGGTGATGAAAGAGGTTTTATGTTGATCCTTGTGGGCAATCAAGATTTTATTATATCCTATGAAGCTATCCAGGAGAGATAACATATAGTGGCCAGCTGTAAGGTCAACAAGTTGGTTAATGCTAGGTAAAGGAAAGTCATCCTTTGGGCAAGCAAGGTTAAGGTCACAAAAATCAATATAGAGGCAAATTCATATAGGTTTGGTAATGGAAACAATGTTAGAAACCCATTAGGGATAGTCAATGGGTTAGATGAAGTTGATAGATAAGAGGTGTTGATGTTCTTCTTTGACTAGAAGGGTGATTTGAGGGTGCATCCTATGAAGCTTTTGCTAAACAAGCTTATCATTAGGATGGGTGATAATGTTATGGAGAGTGATAGAAGTGTCAATTCCAAGCATATCTTGATAAGACCAATTAAATTCTATGCTTCAGTCATGAAGGAAAGAAGGGTAATCATGTTGTTCTATGGGATTCAAGGATTATCTGATCTTGACAATATGGGGGTTATTTTGAGTGCCCAAGTTAACATCAATGGTAGATTCATTCAACATGGTTTCTTTCTTATACGAAAGGGATTTATGGATAGAAGAGACCCCTGCATTGAGGTAGGTGAGAATGGAATCATTATTTTGATGTTAGATGGTATTAATGGTAGGAGAATCCTTTTCTAACATTTTAGGATGGGTGAGATGAAGGGTTTTAGTTCAGCCACCCTTTTGATAGGTCAGGGAGCCCAAATTAATGGTATTGATAAAAAAATTAGATGGGATGATATTGAAATCCTCAAACTTCAAAGGAGATGGGGTTGGTGAGGATGGGTTATCCTCATCAATGTGGTGATGGATTTAGGTGAGGTGGGTTCTTTTGTTGGTAAGAACCCAAGGCCAAATAACTCATGAGGTTTTTGAGTTTTGATTATGGGTAGCTCATGAGGTCTCTATTCATAAAGGCTAAGGCCAAATCCCTTCTAAACACACCTATGAAGGTAAGCTTTATAAAATGTAGGTTTGTTTAAGTAGGAGAAGTTGGAGGTGAATGGTTAGATATGAGGGGTAGTAGAGGAGGCAAGAAGCAGATGATCGAGTCCCCCATAGATGAAATTGGCTTGATGATTAGGTGGTCTAAAATGGATGATGGTTATAATGTTAAGGTCATAACTAGGATTGTCGATAAGGCTCCCATACTCTTAAGGAGTGGGTAAGGCATCCAAGGCTAGAAGCTGATACTCCCCAAGTGAGAGACACTAGAACATGGGTTCTAAAGGTTCCTTTGTAGGGATTTATGAAGAAGGGATAAATGAGCTTGTTGAAGCTTCATCAATGATAGGGGTAGAATTATTGGGTGTTGATAGTGAGGTAGATGGACAAGGAAGAATAACATCATTAGGCCTATATGTCATATTTCAAGATGCAAAGGGACTAGGGTCAGCTAGTATGATGATGATATAACCATTGTGCTTAAATTTGATGCAATGATGTAGAGTGGAAGGGACATAACTCATATCATAGATCTAAGGGTGTCCAAGCAAAACATTATATTGAAAATCACCCTCTACAATGTAAAAGAGTTATATAATGGTGTGAAGTCCAAAATAGATGTGGAGAACAACTATTCCCAAGGTAGTGGCCATAGTATCATTGAAAGAGTAAAATACCATTGTAGTTTTAAAAATGATGTTCTTTAGCAAGTCAAGTTGGTCATAAGCATGGGCAGAGATAATGTTGATGTTATCTCCTCCATTAATCATCACCCTTTTGATATGGATTTTGTTGATTATGCCATGATGAAGAGGGGAGGATCAAGATCCTCAGGATGAATAAAAGGTATCTATAAATCCTTAAAGGTGATTAAAGTCAAAAGTTGAAGGGCTTCAACAAGGCTGCAAGTGGTTGAAGATATTTGGTTTGAACCTCTATGGATTGTAGGATCTCTATAATTTTTTGTTGATGAGTAGGTGAGGTGTTGATTAATTCATAGAGACTCATCTTCACTAAAGCTTGGTAAAGTTATTTCAACACTACATGTTGAATAGATTTTTAAGGGTTGGAAGGAGATGCACCCAGAATGGATATTTTGGGTTTTGGTAATGGTTAAGGTGAAGGTGTTTGGGTTTGATTATAAGGTTGAGGGTTTGAAGGGTATGTCCATAGAATGGACACTTTAAACTTTCCCTTATCTTTCTATTGGGCATTGGATTGGGTAACTATACAGATGGTGTGGATAAGAGGAAATGTTGGTTTAGATTGATGCTTTAGTTCCTCCTCACTCTTAGGTGAGAGTGGGGGAGTAGGTAAGTGTTGGGTAGGTTGAATTGGTAGTTGGGTAGGTTGGGGGTTCAAGGGATGTTCATTTGATAACATATAATCCTTATCCCATAGGCTATGGACGAGTGTTGACAGAGATATTTAGTTCTTTGTATCATGTCCTGGTGTTATATGGTATAGGTAAATCAAATTTTCATTGAACCATGTTGATTTAGGACATGAAGGGTTGAAAGGTTTGATGGGTGGTAAGGTTAAAGAAGTAATTTGTAACAACCTTTGTAAAATAGTTGAATATGATTCAAGCAAAGGTGTTGAGGGTGTTAGGTTTTTGGTTTTGGGAGTGGGAGTGGGAGTGGGAGCCTTCTTGGGAGTGGGATTTAAAATAGAATTTGCGGGTTATGGAATGGTTTTCATGGGTGGTTTTGGTTTGGAGGTGGAATATTTAAAGGTGGATAATGAAAATTTGGTGATAGGTGGGAAGGTATAGGTAGCTAGGTTAGTCAAGAATGATGGGGATTTTGTTTTCTTGTTTGAGGTAGGTGTAGGTAGAGTAAAAACAAAAGGTTTACTAGATAATGTATAGGTAATGGGGATAGTATATGGATGGGGTCCTAAAATTGAATGTAAAAGAGAAGGGGGTAGTATGGATCTAGTTCTAGATGGTTTGGGTGGTTCCACCTTTTTGATAGGTTTAGTCAAAGGTTTCTTTAGTGGAATTGATGAGGTTAAGTCCAAATTCAAAGAGGGATGAGCTAAGATAGGGGTAGGAAGTATTCATATATTTTTTATGGGTTTGGTCAAAGGGGTGTAGGGTGATATAGTAATTTTATATTGAGGTGGGTTAGATGGTTCCCCTATGGTTTTGGAGGAAGAAGTATCTGAGAATAAGATTGAGGTAATGATGGGTTTGAGGGTAATTGTAAGTGAGGTTAAAGGTTATTATTTGTTTTGGTAAGGTATCCCAAGATGGTTCCAAAATGTGGACCTATCTAGATTGGGTTGAGAAGTAAACTCTAGATTTTGGACCAATCTAAAAAGGTTTATAGATGGGTTTGATTCCTAGGTTATTGGTTTCAAATATCAAGCCCATAGGTTGAGGTGAGGGAATAGTTTCTTCACCTTTATCTTGGGTGGAAGGTTATATGGTTGGGGAAGATGATGGTGTTTCTATGTAAATAATAGAGGAGATGATCTCTTCCTTTGGAGATGTTTCCAAATAAGGAGTGGTTGGTTTAAGTGAAAGAAGGTATGTGGTTACTTCCTTTATTTTTATGTTCAAAGGAAAGATTAGTGATTCCTCCACTTCTATAAGTAAATTGGAGGAAGACATAGTTGAAACAATGGTTGGCTCCTTTGGTATTTATATCAAAAAAGAGGTGGGTAAATCAATGGTCTCTTTAATTGAAAGAGAGGAGGTTTCTTCCTTTGTTTGGCTATCCAAAGGAGTAAAAGAAGATTCCACATTTCAATAAGTGGGGTGGGGGAAGAGGTAGTTGAGATAATGATTTACTCAACAATAGGTTCAATGGTAATAACATTAAGCATGTGTACCTCACGAGTGTGAGATGATTTTGGTTGGCTATTGTCATGGTTGGTGGAAGGTGCATGGCTAGGAAAAGGTTTTTGAAAGATGTCAAATGATTGGTTTGGAGGTGCATTGGGATTATCTAATGTTAGTTCACCCTTTTAAATCATGTTTTGGAACATATTTTTATATGTATTTCACCTACTAACATCATATCCGATAATGTGATAGAAGGCACATAGATCATTTTCATTATACCATCCAAGTGTGGGGTGAGAGGCATAAAATTATTGGGGAGGTTTAATAGGATGAAGTTGGATGAGGTTAGCTTTAATTAGTTTTCCAAAACCAAAGCATATTATTCTCCTATAGGATTATATTTCCTAGGAGTGGCTCAGTTTTGGTTACGAGTTTGTTGGTTTGATGGGTTGAAATAATTGGTTTGATTAGGTTGGTTCATAATTGAAGGTGGAGTGGATTTGAGGACAACTATGTTTGTGATTTCTTTTGTCTTAGTGTTGGGATGGTTAGATGGATTGGTGGTATTGGTTGGGGAAGGTTCATTAGATTTAAAACTAGAATTATTGTTCCTCAATTTCAATTTCCCTTCATCAATGGCTTTAATTTCAAGCTTACACACCATGGTAAATGCCTCATCGAAGGTTTTTAAAGTATGAACCTGAAGAGTTGGGGTAATATGTTTGACCCAGCCTTGAGAAAAGAGTTTAATTAATTCCATTTGGGGTAATGAAAAATAAAGTTGGTTAATGAGACCTCTCCATCAATATATGAAATTAGCAATCGATTCACCATCAAATTGCCTAATGGAGTAAAGGTTAATAATGGAAACCTTTTTAGATATATTAACTAAAAAGTGATATAAAAATATTTGGGCTAGTTGAGAAAAGGATAAGATAGAATACTTGGTAAGAGAACTATACCAATCTAAGGTTGGTACAAATAAGGACATGGGGAAGGTACAAAGGAGAAGAGCATCATCATATGCAATCAAATAGCAAGAATGACGAAATGCTCTTAAATGTTTTTGGGGGTCCTCCTTACTTTGGAACTTGAAACTTAGGTAGTTCTCCTTAAGGAAGATACATTTGGATAGGAACAAATGGGTGAATGGGTTCATTACAAATTTGGTCATAAGATAAAAGGTTATGAGCCCTAGAGATAGATGATTCAATATTGGACATTTTATCCATCAACATCTTAACTAAATCTATTTGAGGTTATGGAGCTCCATAATTAGGTAGTAGGTTTGATTGAGGTTGGGTGGATGCAATGTATGGATAAGAGGTGGGAGGTTGAGAAGATGCCACATATTAGTACATGGTCATGGAAGGTTGGAATGATACCCCATATTGGTATGTGAGTATGAAAGGTTGGGTAGAAAGTGGTATGTATCCTTGTGAATTACGAACATGTTGGTAAGATGTCATGGGTGTTTGTTGAGGGATGGACATGGGTTGATTTGGAGGTATGGTGGAAGTGGTAGGTTGAGGTTGGGTGGTGGCTCTAGTGCTAATAGGTGGAAGGGTTGAAGGTATGGAAAGTACCAAATTTTGAAGAGGGGTAGAGATGGGTTGGTTGGTGGTGATAACAGGAATGTTATAAATAGGGGTAAAAGATATCCCCATTATAGGTGGGGTATATGTAACAAGAGGTAAGGTTTCCCCAACATTAGATTTTTTGGTTAATGTAGGTAGGGTCTGGTTATAGGTTATAATGTTGGATTAGGTTTTTGTCGTGGTAGTGGATGGGATATTGGTATAAGAAGAGACTTGGGTGATCAAAGGTTTGGTAGAAGTAACACCAACCATAAGAGGAGGAGGCATACAATAGGGTATATCTATGGGAGGAAGCAAAGTAGTATAAGTGCAGTGAGATAAGGTATTAAGGTAGTGTTGAAGGGCTATGTGGTTGTTGTCATAGAATGTAGTAAAATATGAATCACCCTCAACAACTATTCAAGGCATGGTAGGAGGAGGATAATGAGGAGAAGAACCCTCAACATCTAAAGTATACTCCATAGAGGATGAAGAGGAAGAGGAAAGTGGTCCTTTGTTGGTTTGATTTCTCAATTGTTGTCTAGTAAAGACTGTGAGAAAATAGAAAGAAATGATGAAAACTCACACCTCAAACAAAAATAAATCAAAAGAAAAGAAATGAAGGCAATATAAATATACATTAAAAGTGAATTTAAACTTAGGATTCTTTTTAGATCATTTTTGGCTTATGCCTAAAAAATGTGAATAAAAAAGTTGGCTAGTAGATCAGGTACTAAAGAGGAAATCTAAGGTTGGTTTTAGGTTGTGTTTAGGTGCTCAAGAGATAAATCTATATTGATCTTCAATACGTATCTTGGTATTGTGGCCTACACCCTCAATTAACACACCATAAATATAAGGGTATTGAGTGCTTAGCCAAGATATATTGAATTTTAGAGTTTATAATCAACCAGAGAGCTAAGTTGGTAATCTCTCCTTGGTAATGACCTCCAAGTGGGATTGTTGGGAAAGGGTAAGGTTAACCGCTAGGTCATGAAATCCTAGTTGATCCTTGTCTCATGTTTTGTTTAGATGAGTTGATTGATTATGTGGTTTGGTAAAGTGTGTGATAACAAGAGTGAAAACTATGATTAATTACTTTGCCTTTATGTTATTAGATGAACTAAAGCAAGCAAGCAATCAATGTAATGTAATGGGTTTATTTTATGCCAAAATAAATTGTAGATTTCATTTGATGGGAATATAATAAAGGAAGAAATAAAGGGAAAATAGATGATGCTAGAACCCATCAGGCATGCCAAAATGTTTCTATTGAATTTTTCTCATTTCTTAATTTTGGAAGAAGATAAGAAACTAGTAATAAGGGTGTGGTAAAAATACTTGGTTGATGATGCACGCATTATCTAGACAAAGATGGAGAAATCCTCTTTGGATAGGAAGGAATAACATAAAAATAAGAACACACTTACAAAGGGGGTTGTTAACAAGATAGTTAAGTGGACTACCTAGCATGAGCTAGATCCAAAAAGCATATGCTTGCTAGGAGGCCATTAATCCACTGTTGATAACAATAAAGTTGGAAATGATAAAGTAAACTAATTGCATAAGATAAATGAAGTGTAATACAAGAATAAGTTATAAATATTATTTTAAAATAACTAAATATATAAAAATTGGGTCAATACTTATGCTAAATTGGTTGGGATCTAGTTTAGAAAATTAAAAAAAAATTGTGAATAGGTAGGAACATAGAAAGTTGGATTTGGTTAGGGGTAAGGGGATGAAAATAACTTGATATTATTTTCTACAATAGTGACCACTAGTGGTTAGGTGAACTATCAGCGATTAAGTTGACTATCAGTGATTAGGTAGCCATCGATGGTTGGGGGTGACTGTTGGTGGTTATGCTAACCATCGATGGTTGCTTGTGGGTTTCTAAAGGTTACTCAAAGAGAAGTTATAGAATGATTTAATGGTTAGATAGAGGTTATATTGTGGATCTAGTAGAGAGGGAACAAGGTGTATATAGGTTTTATCAGGTTAGGGAGGTCAAAAGTCTAAATAAAACAAAGAACAAGTAAAATATACCTATATATTACTAGTTGGTTGGTGGCTGAAGGTTGGAGTAATTTCAGTAGAGTAATAGTACTTTGGCCTCAAAAGAAAATTTGGTAGAGGTTTAGGTCTCTTTTACTAATGTTTAGTGTCTAAAGGAAGACTAGATGCTAGAGAGATTGAATACTTGTATGATAGATAACTCTTATGATTGATCCCCTTCACCTTTTACTCCCCTCCTTTTATAGGCAGCTAGAGATGGAGGATGGAAGGTTCCCTAGAGGGTGAGTTTGTTGATCACAATGCTTATAAATTCATTATCACTACATAAGGTGAAAATATTAAATTATGCCTCATCATCTTGCACATATCTAGTTATGTGTTAAGAAGTTGAGGACTTAAGGACTTAACCATCGACAATCAAGATAACCATTGATGATTAGGATAACCATCGACGATTGAGTGTCATAGGAAAAAAGGGATAAAGTTAAAAAGGGTTGGTTAAAAGGTTAAGTTAGTAGGTTTATGAGTTAGCTAAATAGGTGGTCAACTATACTAAATGTCTGATAGGGGTCCTAAGGCATTTTGATAAATAGAACTATTGTTTGTAGTTTTCTAGTGTCTACACTTGGCATGATTTCTATTTTGATATCTTTTTCACCAGCTAGAGGATTCGATGCACATATTATGCTAGAAATAAAGTGGTTAATTGGCACCCAAATTTTCAAGTCATCTTCAAGAATGGCTACACATAGAAACCATAGCATAAAGGATACAAGGTGATGCAGTTGGTAGAATGATCAACAAAGGCTTCAACTCAATAACTGATGTGCACTCTCCACCCTAGAAAGGAGATGCTCCTATGTTTTATAAAACTAAGCTCAAACTAGTGAGTAGAGAGATGAAATTAGATGTAGTGAAGCTTTGGATAAATGATTATGCATATTTTAAACCACCATTAAAACTTAGGTTTAGCTCAGATGCCTTTCATGCTCTATTTTTATACATACATGCTTGCTTGTGAGCCTCTGGGATGTTAAGCATTTTTAATTATGCATGCACTCTATTTTACATGATATGAACTCTATTCTACATTTAAACTTTGAGAAATGAAGAAGAATGGTTGCAATAATACATGGTGTTCTTGGTTTGAATATATTTTGCTTCATTATTGAAATGTGTAATGAATGTAATGATTATAATGTTATGAATTCAATATCTATATGCTAATTTATTTGAAATATTCTAGTTTATGTCATTAATGATGTCTCTATGATAAGTGATTATGTTAGCATAATATTTTAAATAGCTTAAGTGTAGATAAGATCCCATGTTAGGTGATGATATCCATGCTTAAAGTGTAGGCCTAGTATGAACAATTAAACTGAAGCATCCCTTTGACCCTTTAAAAGCACTTGAATGACACTAAGCATGGTAAAACAAAGGCTTTCACCATTAATACTATAGAACCACCTTGATATAGGCCTATGTATAAATGGCTTTAGAACTAGTCTTCCAAATGGGCTTGTGCCTATACACCACCAGGCTTAACCTAGACAAGACTTGTGCCAAAGAATATACCAAAATCCTATGGTAAAAGGACCAAGTCCTATAAATTAAATTGTGCACATGAGAACAACTATCCCAATGTGGTCCTTGGTTATTTCTCTACTGCACTTTAGGTGAGCGCATAAGGCTTGCACCTTATGTGAATTGATGCTAATGTATAAGAGTGATAAATATTGAGCACTATGGGAATATACTATGTTTTTACCCAGTTTTAATGAGTCTAAAATTGAGTTGAACAACCAAATGAGTGCTTATTTACCCCTTTCTAAAACATTTTGGTTCCATTGTCAGGACCTATATTTAATTTTTTTATTGTAATGGTGCAACAGAATAATGCTCTAACTATCCCTTGAGAACATTGAGCATTGGCTATAACAAGTGGAAGATAGCTTTGTGTTGAAGCATCCATCCTTTAAAGGACAAAAGTTAAAAAAGTGGATTCAAAATAACTTGTATGATGCTTTGTATGAGGTCTTCTTTTGTGAACTACCTGAGCATGTGTACTAGTGGTTAGATACCTATGTGACCCATAAAAGATGAAGTTATGGAAAATGTCTTGAATGGACATAAGAGCACTTAGAGAGATTTGTGACTTTAGATGCCACTTGGACTAGAGTAGTAGACAAATGGTGGCAAGTAGCACTAAACAATTACATGCTTGAGTTTGCTATTTCCACATATTCCTTCCCTAAGGAAGTAGAGTATCAATTTTGTGTAAACCTAGAGGCACATTTGTGAAAGAGTTTGATGTAGAGCTTAAGAATCTAGTGGTGGATTATAGATTTAAAATTGTGAAAATGGAAGGTTAAAGTACCTTCACATATGGGTAACACAATAGGGAAGAAGGGTATGTGTAGGTGAAGAGCAATGGAAGGGGATGAGCAGATTGACACTTGAGAGCTTAGAAGGTAGACTTATTAAAATAAAAGGTATAGAATGATGAAAGATATAGAACCTAGAAGTGCTGAGAGAAAATGTAGCAAGTGGGAAGGGAATGGGGAAGGATATCTTGAATTATAGTAGTGCGAGGAAGAGAGAAACAATGGCATGATAGATCAAGCTCAATAGTTGATAGGTGTAGAATGCACTAGGTTCCTATAGAAATTGATAATAGAAGATGCATTAGATGCACCTACCCCTTTGAACCTACAATGAAAGATCATGCATTGGATTCCCCAAAAGAATAAAAAAGAGTGATAATTGAACCTATTATCAACATATACTTTGACCATTTTGTAGACTTAGAGTATGATTTTATAATTGAACAAGTTATTCCTTATAAGGAGTTGTGTGAAGATACCTCTAGACCATTGGGCACTAGCTCATCAAAATAGAATGTGAGCTCAAGTTGACCATTTTAGCTAATGTCAACTACATAGATTGGACAATATCCTATAGTAAGTAGCCTAACACCATAAGTTAGTAGTAGAGAAGCATCATCATCAACACCAATAGTAATAATAGAGCCAATGCCTAACCCAATGGATGGAAGTATTGAAGGATTACTGCCAAGACATAACCTAGGAGGACAAGCACCTCAAATGCTAGATACACCCCCACATAAAATTTATTATGAGATGGTCATGCACCTACTAGTTTATCATAACATTTAAAATGTGGTATAGCATGTGGTAAAGTGTGAACCATAATGGTGCACTCAGGGCATAAACTAATCTATGTGTAAGGCAACCTAATTCATGATAACTCTTCTTGATTTCACCCATACCTGGTATAGTAAATTTGATCCTAAGTAGGCTATGTTTAAATATGACACCTTGAAGAATCATTCTTGAAGGAATTTGACATACCAAAGTTTTAATAGTAGAGCATCATCACACTTAAGGAGATTAACCAAGGACTCTTAGAAAGTGTGCACTTGTATGATGCAAGGTTCAAGACACTCCTCTCTAAGATTCCTTATGACATCCACCCATCCCAATGTACACAATGGTTTATTAAAGGGTTTCTAGTTCCATTTATAAGAGTTCTTTCCATGAAAACATTCACAAACTCTCATGAAGCACTTGAATCCATGCTCAGATCTGAGGTAGTCAAAAGTGCTGATACTGATATCAACCCATTCATTGAGGTGTAGATTGCATCCATAGCCAACCAAATCCAAAAGCTTACTTTTAGTTCATCATAAGACACTCAAAGTGGGTTTTAGTGTTTGTGGATCAAAATCCAAATTTTATAGTTTAGAAAAATACATCTTTGGCTTTGGGCTCACTCGATTCAATTAGCAAATCCTTAACACCTCCTCATTCTCCTTTTGGCCCCTTCTTTTCTTGGGCACCCTTTTTGGATATTTTTATAAGTTTTGATTTCCTTCCCCTTTATTCCACATGATAATTAGATGCTCATTCAACTTGAGGAGGTTCTCATTTTGCATTGATGGAGTGATAGTTTGACATCTGGTGCTGCCATGCTCATTTTAGCAAGGAGATGCCCAAATTTCTTTGGTGAAGTACCAACTCAACACATGGTGCCCCCACACTTATCTAGGAATGGTTTTGGCCTATCATACCTTAGAGCCATGTCATTGGCCAAAGAAAATAAAATGGGACCCACCATGTTGTTAAAATGAAGGATAGATGAGCCCTTTCATGTGGTACCATGATGCTCTTTGAAGGTGAAGGTTTTCCTATCAAAACTTGAGTAGTGACATTGGATGAGAGTGTGGGTCCCTCCTTATGAGAAAATGTTTTAAAACACTTTAAACCTAGCTCAAAGTGTAATCTATTGATTTTGAGGGGGACCAAGGCCATTGAATTCAACTTACAGGGGATATCTCCAAAAGTAAACACATGGAACCACTTCACTTATCCTAAGCACAGTGGGCATAATAAAATAATACAGTTATGCCATATCTAGGATCTTAATGATAGATACACTCATGAGCCCAAAACCCTCTTTCAATTGTAATGGCATCATCATGGGCATAGGTGTTGTAATCTCTAGGTTTCATCCTCATGAGAGGCCATCTTGCCTATATATTCTATGCCCATTCTTTTTGGGAAGGATCTTGGATCTTTTAGCTTTTGTTGGTATTAGCTATTTGTACATAGTCATTTTGTAATAGGAATAAGAGTAATATAAGTTAGTCCTTTTTCATTTTTTAACCTTATTAGGTGTACCTCATATGAGTGATTAGACATTTTGTATGTGCCTTTGTGGCCTTCTATATTTTATTCTTCATCTACAATGAAGAGGATGTGATGTTTTGTGTTATTTAGAGTGGAAAATTATCTTTATCTATTAATTCTTTTCTTTTGGTTATATAGTTTTAGTCTTTGCTTGAATTATAGATTATAGTTCATGCTTTATGATCCTTTATGGTCTGTTGTGTTTAAAGATCAAATATATTTTATGTAACTTTAGGTTAACATCTTAAATCTCTTGGCATATCGCTTTAGATTTACTTTTAGTTTTATTTGTATTTCTTCCTTCTCCCTTTTCACCCCTCAAATTGGATGAAGATTCATCTTTTAAAATCTTGTAGGTTTCTCTACAAACTGCATTTAATACTACATCTATAAATCTTCCCATAGGAGTTTGTTTAACTTGAGCAAAAATTTTAGGCATCAACAATTTTTTATTTTCTAACACACTTAGTGGGACCAAATCTACTAGTCTAATTAAAATATAGGCATGAGTTTATGAGCTATAAACCCATAATAAGATCACAAATTGTGAACAATATAAGTCTATTAATGCCACCTCTAGGAGCTCTAACTCATCAAATGGACCATATGATCTGGTGATACTCAACACCAACCACCACAAATGGCTCATCTAAACCCATCGAAGAACTTTTTGTTGTGGGATATTGGTAACCCACTTATCCCTTTAACACATCCGATTGTATGGGAACCTATTCCTATAAACACTTTGAAGGCACTCCCCAAGTTTTTGGGAGAAGATTTCAAGATAACAACTAAACATCTCTAATATGTGGAAAATGTGTACACTGTACACTACGTCAACACATAGAATGTATCCCTTAGGCTATTAGTAGAATATTTCAAAGGATGAGATCTTGACTTATATTGATCTTTACTAAACAACTCAATTAGGACCTAGGATGACTTGGGTGAAAAATTCTTTGAGTGATTCAATGAGAAGGTGGACCAATCATCCCTCTTATAGTAGCTGATAAACATCAAAAGGGCACCATAAAGAGCCATGGTTTATTTTAACACTACGTTCAAAACTACCTAGAAAAGTATCCCATTGGTAGCTTAACCACCAACGGGCATGGCTATTATTTTTTACCTCAAGGACCTCAATTCAGACATTGTGATCATGATCCAATCACTTGGAGGCCAAAAGTTATCATATGCATATGACATCATAGTAAAGGCTAAGAATAACCTAGTCAATGCAAGAAGGCTTCATCCTTAGCCATTGATGTCTATGTTCTCTAAGATATCCATGCCTCTGTAAGAAGAGGTCCTAAGCACTTCAGGGGCCCCACCTCCCTCTATGTATATGTACCCACCCACTCAAGGAAGTACATTTTCTACATCTTCACTAGTAAGAGAGATGAATGATATGAAAAATATTTTGAGAAACTTTTCCAATGAGATAATCAATCTCAAAAGGCAACAGGCCATGCCTCTGAAGCCTTCTTTTAATAACTACCAAGAAAGGAGATCACCTTATCAATAGATTTAATACTAGGAGAGGAAAAGTCTAAACTACCAAACATTGAATCACCAAGTTCCAAATCATTAGGTTTTGAATCATCGTATGCAATCCATGAATCAAATTCTTGTGGTTCGAAATCCTTTGCATATAGTATAATTAAATGTGAGTAGAGAGCTAGTGGCCAGACAAAACAACTTGGTAGATGATTCTAATTCATAGTGTTTTCCTTACAATAAATCCCATGGACCATGAAATTATCTAAGGGGAAACATATAGTAGAAGGACATCAAGTAATGGTGACAAAGGAATATACCTAACTTGACCTATACCTATCAATCCTCAAGGATTAAGAATGTAGTCTTGATGGTACAAATGCAAGGGATGTCCCTACAAGAAGAGGAATAAATAGCCCCAAAAAATATATTATTCTCTTGGATAGAGGGTGAAGATGTGATCTATGTAAATGAGGTCCCTATATATAGATCCTTACAAGTGTAATCAGACTAATACACTCACTCAAAGAAGAGATTATCTAAAAGCCTCAAAGATGTTGCAAGGCCCAAGGTGAATTTTGAGAAAGGCCTAACACCTCAGCGTCCACCTCTAACCTATATAAGATGGAGTGAGATAATTCATAACAAGTAAAAATACCCTAAGGTCCCACCTCTAAGGTCATATAATGTGGTAGAGCAGCTAAAGAAGTTTCTAGCCAATGTTTCCCTCTGGGACGTCTTATCCATCCTCAAGAAAAAATATTTGTTGAAATAAGCCTTAGAGAAATAAGAAATCCACACAAGTGATGCTGACTATAGAGACTATGAAGACAAAGTGGAAGGAAGCTAGCATAAATACATAACCCTAAATACCCTCCACATTCATTAATACCAAGAAAGGAGTAAATAAAACAAATCCTACCCCATTATATTTGATGTTGATTATGGGGAAGAAATTATTACATAATTCCATGATCAAATAGGGTGAAAGAACAATAGTAATGCCCAAATATATATTTGATGTGTTATAACTAAAGTATAAAACCTTAAATAAAGGGGTGATATAGCTAGACAAAAAAAATGTTAAAACCTTAGGGATTATTTGGGCTCTTCCCATCATGATGTACTCTTGTTCTAGCATAATTATACCAAAAGACATTATGGTGATAGACACCCCACCTATTTTTGGGCTATGTTTGTCAAGACATATCACTGCCAAAATTAGTGGATATTTGTCATTAGACTGATCTCATTTGATTCTGAGAACCAAGTATGGTTTAAAGTTAAATGTTTTTTCTAAACTACTTCACCTAGAGCACATAATTTAAAAAGTTATGGCAAACTTTGAAGCAACAAAAACCTCATTCTCAAGAATGGATATTCTCTATGTGGATATTATCGAAGGGGAGAAGGTGGTGGACAATAGGGGCCCTGAAGAAGAGGCCCTTGTCAATGAGTTCATTGAAAATGTCCAATTTACAAACTTTGATACCATGGGCCTCAAAACCTATTTGATCCATGATGAGGAACATGCCATTCCAAAAGTCTTGAATAATGAAGAATATCATAATGGAAGGCTTAAAGATGAGTCTAAATTTTAGACTCTACATATTGATGGTGTGAAATGTAAGACTGGCTCTAGAGCTGGCATCTAACTAACATATCCTTCCAAAAAAGAGACCCATCAAGCCTTCTAATTTTATTTTTCTTGTATAAATAATGAGGCTAAATACAAGGCTCTAGTCCATAGACTCAACCTCATCAAGCGGATGGGCATCAAGTATCTAAAGGTATTTGGTACTTCCAAATTAGTAATAAGGTAGGTAAGAGGGGTAGCATCTTCAAAGAATGTGTGCATGAGATCCTATCACCACCAAATATGGGATATTATTGAATCCTTCAACATTTATATAATCATAAGGGCTATAAATGTAGAGGATAATATGATGGCAATGATAGGTCCCAATTTGACCTAGTAATGGACTTATTCACCAATAAGCAAGTGGTATGGGTACTCATTAAGCCCATTATCCTAGATAATGACCAAAACTAACATGTGTTTAAAATTGAAGCTTAGATTTTAATATTACTCCATAAATTATGTGAGTTTGTAGAGCAATTATAGTTGAAAATTAAGGAGTCCTATAGAGACCAAATTATACAATTGAAGACCAAAAAGTTGACAAAGGGCCTCATCACCCTAAAAAATCTTTTTGACTCCAATGATGCAAGGAATGACAAATACAAGTTTGTCATGGATAAGGGTGATTAATGTGAACTTGATGTTAGAGGTGGAAGGAAGCTAAAGATTAGAAAAAAAAATTCCCTCAGAAGGATAAAGAGTGGTTGGTTTCCTTCTACAATAAATGCAAAGGAGTCATCACATGGACTCATGATGACTTGAAGGGATACAAATGCAAGATTATTCAACACACCATAGATTTGGTGTAAGGGTAAAAGTTATTTTGATAGAAACAAAGGCTAGTAAACTCAAAGATTGAGTCCCTCATATCTCAAGAGCTTAGGAAGTTTATTGACTCAAATATTATATATCCAATCAAACATTTGACTTGGGTATCTAATTTTGTTCTTATGCAGAAGAAGAGTGGGGAGATCTAAAAGTGTGTAGATTTTAGAGATATGAATAAGGCTTCCCTGAAGTACCATTACCCCCTCCCCTCTATGGAGTAGATCCTCCCAATGGTATTAGGTATGGAGATGTTCTCCCTATTGGATGGATTCTCTAGGTATAATCAAGTGTGGGTGAATGAAGAATACTAACATAAGACCACCTTCACTACAAAGTGGGGAACCTTCACATATGTGAAGATGCCTTTTAGCCTTTCCAATTCTAGGGAAACATTATAATGAGTGATGGACATAAAATTTAAGGGGATAATTAAAAAGAGCATCCTCATCTACCTAGATGGTCTCACTATGTTTTCTAAGAAGGAGGATCACTTTCCCCATCTAGAGAAGGTCTTACAAAGATGTTAAAATTTTTGGGTATCTCTAAACTCCAAGAAGTGTGTCTTTGGAGTGCCATAAGGAAATTTGATCAGGTATGTGGTATCTAAGGAAGGGATCACTATTGATCTAGAAAGGATAAATGCCATCAGGGATTTAGATTTTATAGTAAATAAGAAAGGGGTCTAATCTTTCCTTGAAAAGTTTAATTTCATCAGTAGTTTTATATCAGACTTTGTATGATTGGTTAGACCAATCACCCTAATGCTGAAGAAAGATTAGGCCTTCAAATAGACACACAAAGGTAGAGAAGCATTTAACAAAATCAAAATGCCATATCCACTATGCCTACACTGGTTAACCCCAACTTTTTTAAGGACTTTATTATGTACATCTATGGAAGTGAGCACAACCTAGCTACTGTGCTAACTCAAAAGGAAGGAGAAAGAAGGAATGAACACCTAATTGCATTTTACTTAAGGAAACTATGTAGATACAAGTTTAAATACAACTTTATGGAGAAATAAGCCTTCACCATTGTCAAAGGCCTTAAGAAGTTCAAGCACCTCGTGTTAGGTAGCAAACTAATGGTTTACATAACACACTCCAACATCTATGAATACATCATGGAGGGAGAAATTAGAGAGAAAAGGGCCAATTAGATTACCAAGATCCTATAGTATGATATATAGGTTAGGACAACAAATGTAATTAGAGGAAGAAGAATTTATAAACATTAGCTTAATGTGTAGATATCTCAGTAGAGGAATAAGACACATTGGAAATAACCTTGATAAACCAATTTAAATCTAAAAAATCTTGGGTGCTCAACCGAATCTATTTCATGAAAATTGGATGGTATCCCAATGGTCTACCCATGCATAAAAGGCATTTTTATAGACTACAAAAGTCTAATATAAACTAGTCCAAGGGGTCCTTTTTAAGAGGAACTTTGATGGAGATCTCCTTTGATGTGTTGATTAGTCCCAAGTGAAGAAGATTCTCCAAGATATGCATAATAATCCCCCAAGTGGTCACTTCTCAACTAAAACCACTATGATGAAAATCATGTGCACAGGGTATTATTGATCGACCATGTTTTTAGACTACCACCAAGTAGTCAATAAGTTCCAACCAATTATTTGCAAGAAAAAGAAAAAATCTACCATTTCTCTCAACCTGATTGTGACTGATGAGCCCTTTAGATAGTGGGGCCTAGACTTCATTAGAATGATCAATCTTGTCTCTAACACTAGTCACAAATGGATATTGGTGGCCACTAACTACTTCACCTAGTGGACTAAAGTAATCATGCTGAAAGAGATGACCAAAAATGTGATTCTCTACTTCTTAGAAGAGCTTGTGGTGAGGTTTAGCCTACCCAAGACAATCATCTTTGATAACATGAAAGCCTTCTTACAAGTCTAAAGTTTCTAAAATTTCTCTCTAGAATGGTATATTCCTAAAGACTTTACCTAATTACTACCCATATGGGAATGGGTTGGTGTAATCTATAAATAAAAATCTTATCAAACTAATCAAAAGGATGTGTGATGACAAACAGAGGGAGTGGAAATTACACATGAAAATGGCCCTATGGGTAGATTACATCAGCCCAAAATAGATTCTAAAGACCCTCCTGTATGAACTTGTATATGAGAAGGAAGTGATTATGTTGGTATCATCAAAAATCCATGCATTATAGCTTTTGAAGGTTGTTAAAATTGAATAAAATGGAGCAATGGAGGTTTGTCTTACTGAATTACTCAACCTTGAGGAATTAAGGGAGTAGGAAAGTGATGAGAAGATCATCCAGCAACAAGTGGTTAAGTGATGGTTCAACAAAAAGTCATTAGACCTAGGTTTTAAACTTGGAAATTTAGTTCTCAAATATGAATAGTAGGCCATAAATCTAGGACAACATGTGAAGTTTGATTCTCTTTTGATAGGACCTTTTCACATCATTAGCAACATGCAAGGAAATGTTTTTGAGCTGGAATATGAAGAAAGTAATGAATTGGAGATCCCCATCAATGGGATCAACTTGAATCATTATAAATAACTTACCCACCTCTTTCCTTATACATTATTAGATAGTTTCCCCTTTCTATTATGTGTTTCCTTTCCTTGTTGTTGTTTCCCTTAGCTTTTTTTCCTTTCCTTTGTTTTTTATTTTTAAAATAAGTGTCATTGGCACAATTATCTTGTCTATTCACCATGCATCTTGACCCTAGTCCTTCCAAATATTCAAAAACATTCTCTAAAAGATGGTTATCTACCTACCGCACCTACCATTAATGTTAGATTCTCTATTATATGTGACTCCCCATAACAATCACCACAAATCTATTGTGAGTGGATCTTTGTGTGTGTGCCACCCTTATCATTTATGGAGGCACCTATTTTCAAATTTCCCATAATGAACCTATATAGTAGCATCTATTTATAAATAACCCCACCTCATTTAAGCCAAACACTTGATGATTTGAGATTTTTGTGAGCTTGAAGTAATTAAGAAGAGTAGAGAGAGCCGAGTCTACTTTTAAATTAAGCATTGAAGCATGGAACCATTAATCTATTACCTTCAATAGAAATAGAGTGATTTTGAAGTAAATTACTCAATAATGGAGGCTTAAACATCTTCATCAGGAAGTGAGAAGCACCCTTAAAAATAGATAAATTGCAGGTCAAGTAGTGGGGGAGACCTTCCCCCTAAATACACTATAAATAAATCCTATGTTTTTACCCCTGCTCAAGCAAAAGAGAAAGTACCAAACACCAAGAAGGTAACTAAAGGACCTTGCCAAGATCAAACATTGGTCACCAACTTTGTTGATGAAATATTTGATCCAAAGTTGGCTAGGAACCCTAAGATTTGAAGAGAGGGCACTCACACCTGAATTCTTGATATGGTTAGCAGAAAGGAATATAACTCATTCTGTAAGAAGAGGTCCTAAGCACTTCAGGGGCCCCACCTCCCTGTATGTATGTCTACCCACCCACTCAAGAAAGTATATTTTCTACATCTTCACTAGTAATTGAGAAGAGTAGAGAGAGCTGAGTCTACTTTTAAATTAAGAATTGAAGTATGGAACCATTAATCTATTACCTTCAACATAAATAGAGAGTGATTTTGGAGTAAATTCCTCAATAATAGAGGCTTAAAAATCTTCATTAGGAAGTGAGAATCACACTTAAAAATAGATAAATTACAGGTCAAGTAGTGGGGGAGACCTTCCCCCTAAATACACTATAAATAAATCCTATATTTTTACCCCTGCTCAAGAAAAAGAGAAAGTACCAAACACTAATAAGGTAACTAAAGGACCTTGCTAAGACCAAACATTAGTCACTAACTTTTCTGATGAAATATTTGATCCAAAGTTAGCTAGGAACCCTAAGATTTGAAGAGAGGGAACTCACACCTGAATTCTTGATATGGTTAGTAGAAAGGAATATAACTCATTCAATTATACGATATCAAAATGCACACTGGCACAATGCATGGTTCCCTATGTGCATTTGTGCCCAAAAATCACACCCTCTATGTAGAGAGATATGATGCCAACATTGGCATGATTACTGACAATGCCCATTTAAGGGTAAAAATTAGTACAAACAACATTAGGGAGATGTTCTAGCTCCCAAATGACCCCAAGGATATTATTTGCAACATAGAAAGCCTCTAGAGTATTTGGGACTTCCAAGTCCAAGAAAAGGAATGATTCCTTGGCATTCTCCTCAAGAGTGAGGTCATAGAGATGCCTCCTCTACCCATGCCCCTGATGACCTTCCCCACATAGCATTTGAATGATACTTTGTTCATGTTAGATTTCATCTTTGGGATGGACGGCGATGACTTTTAGTTGGGGGAGCTCTTCCTTATGACCTCAATGGAGAAAGTACAAGTGTTGAAGATGGACTTTGTTGAAGCCATCACCACCAACATGAGAGATGAACTAGATAATGTTTTGGTTATGAGTACCCTCCAGTACTCATCTTCTCCTCATACCTAAATCTTAGCACCTCTGACACAAAATTTTTCCCTAATGTGGTGGCCCCAGTCACCATATGGACTCATGCCCTATTGATCACTATAGACTATTATGAGTTCTTAGATATCTTTATGGCCCTAGTTCTCACTAACTTAAATTAATAAGCTATTACCTCTAGGATGATGGATTCGAAGCAAGCTTGGTTGGTAGGCAACAAGGTCCCAATTGACTGGTTCTAGGGGTCCCAATTTTCATTAATTTGAGTGCATGGTTTCTAAGGAGAGCCTTTTTGACTCCCATTCATGATAATGAATGTAATGAAATTACTTCAAAAATAAAGTAGAATAGAAAAAATAGATCCAAATATGATTGAAATATATCAGAATATATGATAATAGACCAGCCACTTCGAGGGGGCAACCTGCACAAGTTTAAATAAGAGCAAAATTCACAATATGATGATAAAAAATTACCCACTACCTCTTATATATAGTCTATTTAGGCCATGGTTACTCCATAGGCTAACCTACTAACCAAATGAATGCATAGAGAAATGTGATATAGCATCAAAGAGGGATAAGTAAGCCACAAGTCAATTATTCATATCCTAATACATGCGATAGGTTAGGGGTGTAGCATGCCCTTCCCCTTCAAACCAATGTTGTCCTCAACATTGAACAACTTTGGATGTTGTTACATAAAATATTCGCCTTCCCAAGTTGCATCTTCATTGCTCAGGTTCTTCCACTTGATCAGATATTCCCTAATCTCTCTAGTTCTCAACCTCTTAGTACGTGTTTAGAAGATCTTCTCTGGTTCCAAAATGACTCATCCTTCTTCATCTAGTTTTGGGAGCTCTATCTGGGATGAAAATTTCTATCCAATGACCTTCTTCAAATAAGAAACATGAAATACTAGGTGTATGTGAGATGAATGAGGTAACTAAGCTTGTAATCCACACTTCTAATTTTTTGCAGAACTTGATAAGGGCCATAATACTTAGGAGCAAGTTTGTTGTCCTTTTTATATTGCTTTAAGGACATCTACTTGTAAGGCTAAAAATGTACAAATACATAGTCACCCACCTCAAAATTTCACTCACTATGGTGTTGATCTTCTTGTTGCTTCATCTTGTTTTGTGCTAAGGCCAAATTCTCTCTCAAACTAGCCAAAACCTCTTGTTGATGTTAATTGTGCTCCTCCACATCTTGAACCTTAGTTTGCACCTTTAATGAAGAAGTGATAGAAGGTGGATGGTAACCATATAGTGCTAGAAATGGAAACATTTTAGAAGAGGTATGGAAAGATGTGTTATACCACCATTCTGCAAGTGGTAGCCATTTAACCTAACGTTCCTATTTATCTGATACAAAACAATAGAGATAACCCTCTAAAAATTTGTTAACCACTTCTATTTTTCCATCATAATGGGGGTGGTAAGATGAGCTATGAGCTAGCTGAGTACCCAAATAGGAAAATAGTTTAGTCCAAAAATTACTAGTGAATATAGGATCATGATCATTTACAATTATTTTTGGGGTTCCATGTAATTTTAGAAATACCTCTAGAAAAATAGTTGCTACTGCACTTACTGAAAATAGGTGTGAGAGAGCACAAAAATGGGCATATTTTGTAAGCCTATCCACAATGACCAAGATAACATTCTTACCTTTAGAATAAGGTAACCCTATGATGAAATCCATGGAAACCTCCTCCCACCTTTGACTAGGAATTGCTAACAGTTGTAACAGACCTGGGGTCTTAACTGTCTCACCTTTATTCTGTTGGCATATCAAGCATCCTACCACAAAATTTTGTACATATCCCTTGAGTCCTTCCCAAAATAATTCTTTCTTAATTCTATGATAATTTTTCAAGAACCCTGAGTGTCCCCCACTTGGAGATGCATGACACTCCACAAGAATCTTATGCTTAAGCTCTGAATCTTTCTATAAGTATAACCTACCCTTATACCATAGGAAATTACCTTTCCATTCAAATTTTCTAGAGGATAAAGTACCTTATTGGAGATTCTAAATCAGAACCTGTGTATCCTTATCTTGTTCCCATTCTAACTTGGCTTCATCCACCCAATCTACTTGCAACATGGACATTGCACAAAGTAATGCTTCTATGAGTGTATCCTATCTGGATAGTGCATCTACTACTACATTATCTTTACCCTTCTTGTAGATGATTTCAAAATCATAACCCAACATTTTGGTTACCCACTTTTGTTATTCCTTAAATGATAATCTTTGCTCCAAAAATTATTTAAGACTATCATGATCTGTTTTCACCTTAAAGTGTCTATCCATCAGATAGGGCCTCCATTATTTGACTGCATGAAGAATAGCCATCATTTATTTCTCATAGATAGGTTTTTGTAGATTCTTACCTTTAAATTGATGAATCTCAAATGCAATGGATCTTCCATATTGCATTAGTAATACTCCTAACCTAATTCAGAAGCATCACATTCAATAGTGAATGTCTTTGAGAAGTTTAGAGTAGCCAAAAATGGAGTGGTATACATAGGTACTTTTAGTTTCTCAAATGCTTTGGTGGTAGAATCATTCCAATGGAAGGCATCCTTATTTAGCAATGCAGTGAGTGAAGTTGTTATGTTGCCATAACCTTTCACAAATCTTTTGTAGTAACCTGTTAGTCCTAGGACTCTCAAAGGTTTTTGAGAGTTTTTAGCATGGGCCATGCCTTCATAGCTTTGATCTTTTAGGGATCAACTTTTACACCTTCATGGGAAACAAAGTGACCTAGGTACTCTACCTCGTATACTCCAAAAGCACATTTGTATGGCTTCACATAAAGCTGATGCTTCTCTAAAACTATCAACACATGTTTCACATGTTGCAGATGTGCTTCCCATGTTTGACTATAAATCAATATGTTGTCAAATAAAACCATCACAAACTTCCTTAAAAAAGGCCTAAAAATAATGTTCATCAAGCTTTTAAAAGTAGATGGTGCATTTGTAAGACCAAAGGGCATTACCAAAAACTCATAATGGCCCTCATGCATTCTAAAAGCAATTTTATAAACATCTTCATCCTTGATTCTAATTTGATGATACCCCGATGGAAGATCCAATTTTGTGAAATAATTAGCACAATGTAACTCATCAAGTAAATCATCAATTATTGGAATAAGAAACTTATCTTTGATGGTGTACTTGTTGAGTTCCCTATAATTTGGGCACATCCTCCATGTTTCATCCTTCTTCCACACCATGACCACTGGTGATGAATATGCACTTTGGCTATGCTTGATGATCCCTACCTCCAGCATCTCATGGACCATATTTTCAATTTCACTCTTTTATGCATATGGATATCTATATGGTCTAATATTTGGTGGTTGACTCCCTGGAAGTAGTTGAATGGCATGATCATGTTCTATTTTTGGTGGTAGTCCTTTTGGTATGGCCCCAAAATTAGATGGGTGGTCATCAAGAATCATGTATAGATCAGGATGTGTAGATGCCTATGTGGGTTGAACTTCTATGGAACATAATCATGCAATAATTCCCTTTGCCCCCTTTTTAGGATCTTGGTCATCTAATGTGAACTAATCAATTGTGGAGATTTTTCTTGTAATCCACATTGTTCAATTTTCCTACCTTCAGAATGAAAGTGCATGAAATAGTTCTTGGAATTTCATCTCAATGGTACTGAAGGTTGTGAGCCATTGGACTCCCAAAACAATGTTTGTGCTACCCATGGGAATAGTAAACATAGGAGACTTGAGATTGTACTTACCCATAACAAACTTAATTCTATGGCATTTGCCTAAAAAATTAATTGTGCCACCATCTACAATCATGACCTAAAATTTTGGTGTTGGGTAGATGAAATAGTTCAATCAAGTGGCTAACTTATGGTTGATGAAGTTATGTGTGATCCTTGAATCAATCAACACTATCACCTTTTATTTCTTAAGGAAACCCACCACCTTAAGAGTTTGTGGAGTGTTAATACCTACAAGTACATGACAAGACATTATAGGTTGGGAATCTTTAGGTACCTCCTCTATCTCTTCCTCATCATCATTGGAGGAATCATTTTCTTCATCATCTTCATTAAATCCCTCAATGTACAATAAATTATTCTCATCACATCTATGTCCTTCGCTCCACTTGATGTCACAACTAAAACATAATCCTTTTGCATGCTTCTCTTTAATTTGCTAAGGGGTCAATCTAGTAGGTGGAGGAAATGTTGGTGTCGATATGCTATGATCTTTGAAGTGAGTGAATGGCTACTTCTTGTTGGCTATGAATTTTTCCTCAACACTGTAATAGAATTAGAAATCTTAAGTGGATTAAACATGCATACCTCATGTTGAATGCGGTCCTTGTGTCCACCCAAAAATAGGTCATTCAAGTTCTCCTTAGAAATTGTCTCCAGACATAAGGATAGGTTCTAAAAATGATGAATATAATCCTTGACAAAGCCATTCTATCACAATTTTGCCAGTTGGCTAAAGTAATTCTCTATCACACTATTTCCATATGTAATTATAGTTCCTTTATAAAAATTGACTAGGTGACACTGAGAGTCATCTTTTTCTTTTGAGCACACAACCATCGATACCAAATGAATTGATCAGGATCAAGATACAAGGATGTCATGGTAACCTTATATCCACCTGGGATCTGATGCAAATCAAAAAAAATCTCTATTTATTTGATCCAATTGAGTGGATCTTTTCCATCAAATTTGTGCATATCCACCTTTGGTAACAGGTTCCTATATGACAATGTAGTTGGATTTGAAGTAGACTGGTTGGGAGAACCACCCTAGTGGGGTTGTGAAATAGTGATAGCTGGATGATTTAATTGATTATTTTTCAAAGACATCATGATATCTACCAAACTATCTTGTATGGATTTCATATTAGATTGTATTCCTTGCACCTCACTTTGAATGTCTTACACACTATAGTCAAGCTGGCTCACTTTATGATCTATGTCAGAGAACCCTAGTATAAAGGATCTATTACATCCCCCTTCTAACTCCATCTCTTCCTTGTTAGGATTTTTACCTAAAGCTTCAACACCCTTTCCTCAACCCTAAGTTTGTGGACCTACCATAAAAGGGCTTGACAATGTCGACCCTAATTGGCACTTTTGACCCAACTTTGACCAAGTAATTTTAGACTTATGTTAGCCTTAAATCAAAACATACAAAGAACATACCCTATCAAAAATTTTATAATATTTCCAAAAATGTAAATAAATCAAAAAAATTCTTTGAATTGCACACTATAGAGAAATTTTATGAAAAAACCTAAAATGGCGATAACTTTTGTAAAATAGATCCAAATGGGCTGAAATTTTAATGGAAGCTTAATTTAATGATTTCTCACCTCCAATAAAAAAATTTAGAGAAATTATTTACTATTTTTTGGATATATCCAAATTTAAAATATTAGGGTTTTGCCCACAAGATTACCCAAATCACAGCTCCGATACCACTTGTAATGAAATTAATTAAACAATAAAGTAGAATAGTAGAAATAAATACAAATATGACTCAAATATATCATAATATATGATAATAGACAAGTCACTTCGAGGGTGCAACCTCCACAAGTTTCAATAAGAGCAGAATTCACAATATGATGATAAACAATTACTTGCTACCTCCTATATATAGTCTATCTAGGCCATGGTTACTCCATAGGCTGACCTACTAACCAAATGAATGCATAGATAAATGTGATATAGCATAAAATAGGGATAATCAAGCCATAATTCACCTACTCCTATCCTAATACATGTGATAGGTTAGGGGCATAGCAATGAATAAGACCTTAACCCTAGAGTTGGATCATTAGATTGATGTGGTGGAATCCATCTATGGGGTGGGGAAGAAAATAAAGGTATATATGATGTCCATTTCACAAGATACAACATCATAATTTTAAAAAGGCACTATGGATGCCTACTCATAGCTAAGCTAGTAGATCTTGGCCTTGATTTGATAAATGATAGATGGAACTATGATCCAACTAAGTACATAGCTTCCTAAAAGATGGTCAATGCCTTAAATCATCAAACCCAACCTTACTTAGAGTAGAGGAGGTCTCTCATAGAGGACATTCCTCAAACTTATGTGAACCTAGCTCAAATCTCACTAGATGCCTTTAAACCATGGGAGTCTTTCTATGACAAGGTCTAAGCATACGACCTAACTAAGAAATTGTCAAAGGGGATGAAAAAGTAGCTCTCCCAGTTGGATTGGAATGATGATAAAATAGTTACCTTCATGAAATGAAATTATGAAATCAAAATACCACACTCTGGTTTGGATGATGAAGATAGAGATGAAACCTTTGAGAAGCTCTTGGATGAGTTTCATCCAGAGGAGGGTGTAGAGGAAGAAGAATCCACTCCTAAAATTATGATAGGAGAAGAAGGAGAAGATAATCCTAAGAAGGAAATAAGGGACATGAATCTAGAGAATGATGTATTAGTGAATGTCTAAAATCCTTTGACATGGTTATTACCCATGTTCTTATACCCCATAGTTATGCAGTAGTAATAATCTCCTTCTAAGCACCTCACAGTTGCGCCATCTTAGCTCAAGCAAATCAAGGCACCCATTTCCATCCCTCTAATGGCACCCCCATAGAATAAAATCTACTTCTTGAATCCTCTTCTCTCAACCTCCATCTCCTTTTTCACTTCCCCATGTCCCTCCATAGTCTTAGAGTTAGTTGCAGTACTCTCGACTACCCAGCCAAGTATTACTTTGGCCCCACTTTCCATTTCTTCTACCCAGTCCACCCTTGAGCTCTCCCTTATTTCTTCTATGGTAATAATCTCCTCTCACATGCCTTTCCTCGCCCCCTTGCCTTCATCATCTACCTCATCTTCCCTCATAACTCAATCACAATTCACCTTGCCCTGTAGACTTCCATCTTTCTCCCCTTCCACCCTCACCATTCATTCACTCACCTTTATGAGAGTAGGTTCCACTCCTTCACAAAAAAAAGTAACTATTACATTTGCATTACCATAGGGAATCCCCTTTTTAGGGGAAAGAATTCAATCATCAAATCATTACTAATAGTAGGTGGATGTAGCAAAGGTAGATTGAGAGGCCCAAATGGAAAGAAAAAAAGGGAAGTATGTTAAGGCCTCTACTCAAACTCATATATGGTCATTTTATGACCCTATATATCAATCTCTCATGATTTCTCATCTAACCCCCCAAGTAGTCAAGCCATAAGGATAAATTCATCTAGGGGAATACACCATACAAGTTGTTGGCCTCAACCTTAATTAGGCCATACCCACTAATAGGGTTGAGCTTATGGAAGAGATGTAAAATTCCATGACCATAGACTATCTCAAGGTGACCTGATAACTAGGAAAGACAAGGTTGAAAATTACAAAGGTGAAGGATAAAATAGACCACATTAGTGATGAGGCCAAGGCCAAAGATGCAGAGCTCAATAAGGCAAGGACTGACCTCTAGATCCACATCTCAAATGAAATATTCCAAGTGAAAGCCAACCTATAGATTACCACCGAAACCAATCTGCAAGAGAAGGAGACCAAACTGGCTCAAAATCACCAGAAGTTCTCTTATTCTTATTTCTCATTTAAATAATTGTATTAGAAGGTTTAGTATAAATCCTTGATTAAGGACTAGGAGATTGAGTAACTGAAGAATGACCTTATCACTTTCCCTTTTGCTACTAAAATCCTTCCCATGATCCAATAGTTGTACAAATCTTACTGGGAGATAATCAAGGGCATGACTGCTAACCTGAAGCCAATTCTCACTTTCATCATGAAATTGTAGTGATTGAGATCTCAGGTAAGCACATCCATTGACCAAGTGATTGCCTTCATATCCCATAAGATATCAAACTCATAGATCCTATTCCATAAGCTTTACATTTATTTGAAGGAGATGTTATAGGTAGTAGGGGTGGCCAACTGGAGGAAGGCAGCAACCAAGGTCAATGAGTTAGTTGTAACAAGGCAAAAAATAAATGTAAGGCATTCCTTAATGACTTTAAATAGGTACTCCAAGTTAGGTGGGGACACATCAAGAAATCACTCAAATTGGGACTCCCCTCCCTTTTCTTGGTAGATAAAAACATTCTCCCATAGGACCAAATCAAAGTGCTTTTGAAGTAGAAGTAGAATGACCAAATTTTATTCATAGCTCTTGATCAATTACTTGATGTCTTTGAGGTAAAGAATATTTTATAACCACTTGCCCAATTAAAGTTATAAATGTTATAAATTGTTCAAGGCATGGGAAATATATCCTTTAAGGAGATGATAGATCTGGATAGAGCCTTTGAGGCTTTCAATAAGAAGACCCAACCTAAGGAGGAGGAGTGGGCACCTTTGTAGGTTACTCTTTAAAAAATATAGTTTTCTAGGCCCTCCTATTTTCATAGTTTTATCTCAATTGTTTTGAGTACCAGAGTTTTGGGTTCTCTCATTCATAGGTAGATGCCCCTATGAGTTGCCAAGAAATATGGAATGAAATCCATATTTTATATTTTAGAGCATTTTTTCTTTGGCTTCGAGCTCGCTCAACATAGTTAGTAGTTCTTTGGTACCTTTTCATCTTTTTCCTTTTGGCCCCTTCTTTTATCGAGCCCCATTTTTAGATATTTTACTAAGTTTTAAGTTCCTTCCATTTCTTCCATGTGGTAGGCAGATGCTCATTTGACTCGAGGAGGTTCTCATTTTGCTTTGGTGGAGTGATAGTTTGACACATGGCACCCTCACACTCATTTTATCAAGGAGATGCCCAACTCTCTCAAGTGAAGTGCTAGTTCAACATGTGGTGTCCCCATGCTTATCTAGGAATGGTTTTAGCCTGTTAGACCTTAGAGTCTCATCATTAGCTGAAGGAAATAAAAGGGCACCCACCATATTGTTCGAATGGAGGAGAGATGATCCCTTCCATGTGGCACCATCATGTTCTTTTAAGGTGAAGGTTTTCCTATCAAAACTTGAGTAGCACCATTGGATGAGAGTGTGGGTCCATCCTTTTGAGAAAATATTTAAAACACTTTTAACCTAGCTTAAAGTGTAATTTATTAATTTTGAGGGGAACCAAGGTTGTTGAATATAGCGTAGCAAGGGAAACTCTATAAATGAACACATGGCACCACTTCACTTCTCCTAAGTGTAATTTCCATAATAGAATAGTGTAGCCATGCCAAATCTAATATCTGAATGATAGTTACACACATGATCCAGAAACCTTCTTTCAGTTATAATGGATTCATCATGGGCACAGGTGATGTAATCTCTAGGTGTCATCCCCATGAGAGGCTATCTCACCTATATATTTTAGGCTCATTCCTTTTGGGAATGATGATAACTCCTTGAACAAATAGTTTGAACCTTGTCCCCGCTTAGTGCAAGTGCACAAGTATTTTATTAATTTAAAAAAAAACAAGTACATAAGGGTGCCTTTACTCCATTAACCCTTTTACATTGTAAACATATATTATATATATTTTACCCATTATTGGTAAAATCAACTAATCCTATAACCAACTATTTATGGGAAAACAACCTGTAAGGTAGTTTTAATTAATAAACACAAAACATGAAAACTACCTAAAACTAAAACTAACTTTATTTTATGGGGGTGTCTTTAATAAAAAGATGCATGCCCCATTAACAATTATTATTTATTAAACTACCAAAAATCTAACCTAATGTTAAGACTTTGGAACAAGTCCTAATAAACACCCCCCATGATCCAAAGTTAGGTCTTTCGACACATGCCAAGCATTTTTCTAAATTTTTCAAATTTGATTCTGTCAAGGGGTTTTGTGAAGATGTCAACTATCTGATTGGCAGTTGGGAAATATATTAGGTCAAGAGCTTTCTTTGCAACCAGCATTCATAAATAATGGTATTTGACATCCATATGTTTTGTTTTGGCATGAAACACAGGATTCTTGGACATCTTGATTGCACTTTGATTATCAATGTATAGCCGTGTAGGAGAAAACTGAGAAACACTGATTTTGTTGATGAATTTTCCACTATATCCTAATTATTAAAACACCAAGAAATGGCAATTGAACCCATACGCATAGTGTATCCTATGGTTGACACTCTATCATCCACACATCTACCAAAATCTGCATCACAATATCCAACAAGTTTGAAGTTCTTATTGTGGAGGTATTCAAGGCCATATGTTTTCATTCCTTGAAGGTAATAAAGTACTCATTTTGCTACATGCTAATGAATTTCTCTAGGATCATGCGTAAACCTAGATAAAATTCCAATTGAAAATGAAATATCAGGCTTGGTAGTCATCAAGTATATCAATCCTCCCACCAATTTTTTGTATGTGGTGCCATCAAAAAAGGCACTGCTACCATCCCTAGACAATTTCAAGTTACTTTCTATGGGAGTGAGGATAGGTTTGCAATCACTCATGCCAAACCTATCTAATAACTCAAAAATATACTTAGTTTGTGAAATGGAAATACTATGGTCTTTCTAAGTTACCTATATGCCTAGATAGTAGTGAAGAAGTCCAAACTCTATCTTCTTAAACCCATCTTTTAATTCCTTATTCATAGACTTGTTATGGTTCTCATCATTACCTGTGATAAACAAGTCATCAACATAGAGAACAAGTATCACCATTTTCTTACCCTGCACTCAAAAATAGAGAGTATCATCAGATTCACTATGATGAAAACCAATGGATTTCAAGTATGAATTCATTTTCTCATACCAAGCCTTAGGTGCATGTTTGAGTCCATACAAATCTTTTATCAATTTACATACTTTGTGTTCAGCACCCACCTATTCAAAACCCTGAGGTTGTTTCATATATACTTCTTGTAAATCACCATTTGAAAAAGCACTTTTAACATCTAATTAATGTAATTTCCAACCATTTTATGTTGTTAAGGCAACTACCATACAAATAGTGTGTCATTTGGTAGTTGGTGAAAATGTTTCCTCATAGTCAATACCTTCTTGTTGCATATATCCTTTTGCAACAAGTCTTGCCTTATGTTTATCAATGGAGCCATCTGATTTATACTTAGTCCTATAAACCCATTTACATCTGATGGGTTTAACATGTGGAGAAGGATCAACTGAAACCCATGTATTATTGTTAAGTATGGAATCATACTCACATGTCATTGCCTATCGCCAAACATTTTCAGTAGATGCCTCCTCAAAAGTGGATGGCTCAGAGGAAGAAGTAGTAACAACCATAGCATAGTTTACCTATTTTTGAGAATTCTTAGGCCTTGTTAAACCAATTTCATCTGCTTTCAAGTTAGAAAAAGTACTTTGAGCCCATTTTGGATACTTAGTCAAATTATTCAAATTAGGGACTCTAGAATTCTCATTATGTGCATCATTTGAAGGGAGACTTAGATAATTTTCAATAATTTCTAAGTCATCAACCTATGAACTCATAGATGAAGGAGAGGAAAGTGACAAAATTTGAGTTTCATACCATAAATTTGAAGAGTTATCCCCATTATTCAAACCCTTATCTCTTTTTTTATTTTTCCTCTCTAATCTATCAAGTTGAGAATCAATCTCTACAGTGTTCATAGTCCCAAACTCATCAAATATTACATCTCAACTCACTATGAATTTGCTTGTATCCTATGCAAGAAAATGAAACCCCTTTTTATCTTTAGAATAACCAAGAAAGATGCATTTTTGACTTCATGGTTCCAACTTAGTTATATGTTTAATACGAACCAAAGCAAAACAAAGACATCCAAACACTTTCAAGTGTTTAACTTTTGGTTTAAACCCATACCATGCCTCATATGGAGTTTGTCCCAAAAGTAAAACTATGGGGGACCTATTTCTCAAATACATTGTAGTACTAATGGCTTCTACCCAAAACTTATCATCAATATATTTATAGTGAAATATGGCATATGTTGTGCCCTCTAAAGTTTTATTCATCGATTCAGATACTCCATTTTGCTGTGGAGTATAAGCATTACTATATTATTGATGAATATCATGTTCTCAACAATAATCTAAAAATTCATTTGAATTATACTCACCTCCATTATCTGAATGAAGAGTGGCCAAATGTGAACCTATTTCTTTTTTGACTAAGTGTAACCAATTAACAAACTTAGCAAAAACTTCATATTTATTTTTCATAAAAAATACACAAGTCATCTGATAAAAGTCATCAATAAACAAGACAAAGTATCTACACCCACCAATGGATGACTTTTTCATGTCACATACATCACTATGAACTAATTGCAAACACCTATTAGCTCTCCAGGATGACTGTTTAAGAAATTTTTCCCAATTTTGGTTTCCCAAAACACATGACTCACAAAGAATACCATCTTTGCGAAAAGTGGGCAACCCATTCACCATACCATATCTCTACAAATCCACTAAAGAGTGGATATTCAAATGTCCATATTAGAGATGCCATAACTACTGTGTAGATAGACATAGTACCTATACCTATGTCAACAACTGCCACAAGTTCTATAGTGGGAGGAAGCACTTTCCAATGCAATCTAACCAAGTTTACATCTTCATATCCTGTATACATTATTTTATAATCATATTTCACTGAATTGATGTAAATGAGCCCATTTCAAGCACAATTTTATAACATTTCTTTCTTATAGTTACCAAATAAAGTAAGTGTTTCTTCAATGTGGGAACATACCAAACATCTTCCAAGTATTTTATAGACCCATTAGGAAGAAGAATCTGAATAGATCCAAGTCCTAGTGGTGTATGCATAGACTTATCTACTAATGCAACTACGGAGAGAGAAGCTTCTTTGAAAAACCAAAAGAAATATCTCCTAAATGTCATGTGTTTGGTTTCTCTTGTGTCTAAAACCCATACATCTGTGAGCTCATCTCTAGCCTCATATCCAATATAATCAATGTGCCCCAAAGTAGTGAATGCAGATTCATGGGCAACATTATTGGACTCATCATATTCATGATCGGCATACTGAGTAGAGTTAGACTTAGTCACTTTTTGTGGCCTCTAAATTTTATCAAAATAAATCCTACATTATGAGGCAATGTGACCAAATTTTCCACATATATGACACTGAATGTCTGATCTACCTTAACCTCTGCCCTTATATGAGTTGTGACCATCTCCTCGATCACTTGTTTCATGTGATTGGTTAGATTTTTGATTATTTAAATAACCCCTACCTCTATTTTGATATTTACCTCATTTGTAACCTCAACCCCCTCTATAATTGTTTCCTCTATTGTTTTGATGCCCAGATGAAGATGAACTAGGCTTTGACTCTAAAACATGGGCTTCTTTAGTTTTCTTGGATTTCTTGGGTAGAGAGAGGTCATGTTGAATGAGTAACTTAGACAAATTATCAAAGGTGATGCCTATGATCTTGTCAAAGACATGCAACATTTTAATAAAATTCCTATAGGACCTAGGTTGTCCTTTCAAAGCAGCAGTGACTATGAGGTCATCATCTAGTTTTCCAAACCCAGCCTTAGTGTACTCAGTAGTAATATTTTCAAATTAGACATATATTCTCCCATATCCCCATATTCATCTAATGACAAAGTAAACAACTTCATATGAATATCTATCTTCTTATGCTTAGGTTTCTTATCATACAAACTTGACAACATTTTCTATGTAGTGTAACTATGAGGATAATTTTCAATATGAACATAAGTATCATGAGTAAAAAAACATTTAATGATAACTAAGGCCTTATAATCATGAAAATTAAATACATATAATTTAGCCTGTTTTGTTGGCAATGTGGGATTTTCATTCTTGACAATATCGCATAACTCATTAAAAACTAGTGAAGCCTCCATCAATCATTTCCAATCAGAATAATTGGAAATTGTTAATCTATCACCATCTAAAATAAAATTTTGAATATTCAGCATCTTGAAATAAAAGCAAGTGTAGTAGAGAAAAGTGTGACAAAATTCAAAAGAGATGAAACAAATATCACACTCACTGCACAAGACATTGCTTCTACGAGGTTTTTCACTTAACCTCTGCATAGAGAAAAAGAGGAAAAACAAGAATTTTTGATGGGTGTTGAACTTAACCTCACAAAAAATCAATTGATTATACCCTTATTTCACTAAATTACATCCTTATTCCACCAATTACACCCTTATTTCACCACAATAATGTAAAAGAAATAGAATTTAATTCCCCTTTTTCAATTTTTAAAAACAACACTTATACAATAAGTATGTTTTTCACAACTTTCAAGGCATGTGAAAAGTAAATTAAAAGGGTATATTCCTTTTACAAAAAGTATATTCTAAAAAAAAAACTTCTTCCAAAAAGAAAGGATTTGAACCCTTGACCTCCTCCTTTGCAAGCTTCTTACAAAATAACTTTAACCAATTGCTCTAAGAGCACTTTTAGAATATAATACTCAGAAACTTGTACTTATGTTGGCTTTTGTCTATGAGGGAAATTTTTTTTAAAAATTACATATATGTAAATAAATCCAATTTTTTTCCCTTTTTAATTTTCTCTTCCAAGCTTTCTCATGTGGGACCCATCCAATGCAAATTTTTTGATAACAAACTTTACAAACATGAAAAAATTTATTTTCCTGAGTTTAAACCTATGCCATGTTTGCCTGGGATGCCATGGCTACTCCTGGAAATGTTTACTACACCTTCTCTCACTCATGGAGGCCGTACAAATTTGTACAGGTAGTGTAAAATGAATTTTGGCTGAGTTTTAGCAAATTTTTAAGGTATTTATTACTGAAAATGGATTCAAATTATAGCCAGGGCATTGGAAGGCCGTACCATAGGCCATACAAATCAAAAAAAATCCAAATTTCCTTTGAGGATTAAAAAATAGGGGGTTTAACCAGTTTAATAGGTGTTTATGGATTCAAAAAGCGTTGAGAATGAATTGAATCAACAATGGTAGCCATGTATGAAAAATACAAAGTTTTTTTTACAATGCAAACAAGCCATACAAGTTTATTTTTGCTAAAAAATAATGAATTTAATAACATTTAAATGCTAAAAATTTCATTTTTAATGCCAAATGAGGAGTTTGAACACAATAAAATGGAGTATGAATGGCCAAAAAGACCAGATGATGGTATATGGGAAATACACAGGTTTAAATGTAAAAAATAATTGAAAAATTAAAATAATTTAATATATTTTTCAAATTTTTGACGTTACATTTAAACCAATAAAATATTTTCATTATATGGCATACCTTATTTCATGCCATTTGATTTCATGTGAATTCAAATTTTCACTTTGCCTTCCTTTCAAATTCACCAATGCTCCTAAAGTTCATCGTGTTGGATAAAACCATACTCTGATACCACTGATAATTCCTTGAACAAATAGTTTGAACCTTGTCCCCGCTTAGTGTGAGTGCACAAGTATTTTATTAATTTTCAAAAAAATAAGTACATAAGGGTGTCTTTACTCCATTAACCCTTTTACATTGCAAACATAGATTATATATATTTTACCCATGACTGTTAAAATCAACTAATCCTATAACCAACTATTTATAGGAAAATAACCCATAATGTAGTTTTAATTAACAAACACAAAACATGAAAACTACCTAAAACTAAAACTAAGTAACTTTATTTTATGGGGGTGTCTTTAATAAAAATATGCATGCCCCATTAACAATTATTATTTATTAACCTACCAAAAATCTAACCTAATGTTAAGACTTTAGAACAAGTCCTAACAAATGATCTTAAATCTTTTAGCATTTGTTGGTATTATCTATTTATACATAGTCATGTTTAATAGGAATAAGAGTAATAGTAGTTAGTACTTTTTGATTTTGCAACCTTAGCATATGCACCTCACAGGTGTGATTAGATGCTTTGTATGTGCCCTTGTGGACTTCTATATTTTGTTATCCATCCACAATGAAGAGGATGTGATGTTTTGTGTTATTTGGAGTGGAAAATTATCTCTGCCTATTACTTCTTTTCTTTTGCTTCTATATTTTTGGTATTTGCTTGCATTATAGACTATAGTTCATGTTATATGCTCCTTTATGGTATGTGATGTTTAAAGATCCAATCTATTTTATGCAACTCTAGGTTAACATATTAAATCTCTTGGTGCATAGCCTTAGTTATATTTACTATTAGTTTTATTTGTATTTCTTCATTCTCCCTTTTCACCCCCTAAATTGGATGAAAACCTAGCATCTAAAATCTCAAAGGTTACTCTATAGACCACATTCAGTCTCACATTTTTAAAGCTTCCCATATGAGGTTGTTTAACTTGAAGTGAGAGTTTTAGTCATCAATAGTGCACTGATTGTTAAATGAAAGGCCATTACAGGAATAAATTCTCTTAAAGGAATGTGCACACATTGATTCTAAGTTATGAGGTCTATTATAATACACATGATGTTCATAATTGCCCTTTGTTGCAATGCACTAATCAGGTTAACACAACCATCTATTATCAATTGTGAAATACCTACACTCATACCACATCTGACTTTCAAGTGATTAATGAGATGTGCAAGAACATAGAGAGAGGTACATGATAATCCACTGTAGTAGTCGAAGGGTAAGCAAACCAAGGAAATGAGGGCTATAACCAATAGAATGTTAGATATGGGATGCAAAGAGGTGTTAGAGGGCAAGGTGGAGGACATGGTGGAGGAATATTCCCATCATGCTCATGTTACAAGTGTGGCTCAATAGAGAATTATCAGTGTAACTTCACTACACATCTAATGTGTGGGTATTGTCAAAGAAGACATAAGGTCAAGAAATACCATGACTTATATGAAAATTTGACCCAAGTCAAGCCTGGTGTATACAAGGGTGCAAGAATGATCAGGTATGAGCTAAAAATGGAAAATTAGACTCTTAAGGCACAACAAACCCACACAAAGATAGTTAAGGTGCAAGTGACTAATTATAGTGGATTCAAAAAAATATATGCTATTTATGCCAACACATGAGTTATGCCTAGAATATGGGGAATAAATTTTCACTGAGCACATCATACAGCTTGAACCTAAAGTTGTGCCTTACCTAGATCCTATGCACTAGAAGGATGTTTTATATTAGGCCATGAGCATCATTCAAAACCTACAAGGAGAGATATATTTAGTGCAAGATCTAGAAGCACAAGATGTTACCTCTAGCAAGAAGCAAGATATATAAGAAGATGAGAGACAAGAGATAACAGAGATCCTATGCCTCTTACAGATAGAATGAATGTTGCCCCTATTGAATAATTTAATATTAGAGTATGTAGGTAAAAATCTAATAGAAGTCATTGTACCACACATGGAGTGAGCATGAAAGGGGAGGCATACATAGAATGTGGATTATGATCAAGAAACCCTTGTGAATGCCACCATTAATGGATGGTCTCTATGTGAGGTCATTATGGACATAGGTGTCAAGGTCAATATATTGACTAAGAATTCATGGGAGAAGATGGGTAGGCTAGCCTTGAAGCCTTCCCTTTATGTGTTTTTTATGGCCAACAAGACCCAAGTGCAACCAATCAAAATTCTAAAGTGTACCATTGTAGATATCATGGGCATCAAGTTCTGTACTGACTTCGAGGTGATCAAGTTGGAGAACAAGACAATTATCCAACACTCTTGGGAATGCCATGGTGCTATGTGATTAACATATATATACACTTAAAGAGGTGTTATATGACCTTTAAACATGGTAAGGAGAGGGTATTTATCCCCATTTCAAGTGACCAAGGACCCCTTTATGTAGAAAGTGTTGATCTCAAGGATGAGATCAATCACACATATAATATCATGTTGCAAGGCACCAAGACTCTCAACCCAAATGACTAAAGCATGATTTTTTGGGAAGATGGACAATCATCTTTAGACACCATCGACATTTATTGTGATTAATGGGTTGAAGAAGCTTATGAGACTATTCATTAGAGGTGCCACTTAATGCTTGCAAAGGTGTCAAAACTTATAAGGAATGGTTGAGTCTAAATTGATCATACTTCAAAGAGATGGGTACCTTGCACCAAGAAGAAGGGAAAGAGAGTATTTCACCTGACCAATGGTAAACTTGTAGCACTCCCAAGATATGAAGGGAGAAATCCTATGGAAGAGTATGTTTGTGACCTTAAATCGTGCATCCCAAAGGAGGTAGATAAAATGGGTGCACTATTGTATACTTTGAAGAACACTACCACTCATTAGTGGGTAGTACAAAGGCCTAACTTATTAAATTTACAAGATGTGAAAGTATCCATATGCACCATATTCAAGAAAAACAACTAGGACTTGTATATCTCTACCTACTCTAGTGATTCTGGCTCTGTAGTGCATGTGAACTTGTGTGAAGAAACATGGATTGTATCTGATGAGAATGCCCCAAGGAACCTATGGGTGCATGCCTTTTATATGACCTTGAATATGTGGTTTGAGAATGGTACATTATCAATGAGACATGTCATGAGATATAAATTGGGATTTACTTAATGAGTAATTCATGCACACCTTCTCCTTTTCTTCATAGAACCTGGAATTGATCGAGCCACTGTAAGTAATTTGAAAGGTATTGTTTGAGGACATTGTAATCCTAGAGGAGTGCCTAAAAGATATATTTGAAGAAAAAAGGTTGAAACTCCTAACTTTCTTTGAGGATAAAATACTCAATAGTGACTCAAGTAAAGAAGATGATGATACTTAGAATGCAAGCTACTAGATAAACTTGATAGGCAAAAAGAAGCTAGTATACCAAGGGGATGATAGCACCCTAGACAAGGAAAACCCTACTCATCTTTGCATAGAAAAACTATGGGAAGTAGGTAAGTTGATGACTCACATCAGGAGAGGAATGATCCCTACCATGCACTACTCAAAACTACCAATGTAAACATTATCTCAAATGGGAAACCAAATATGGCTACTTTGGGTGCATATTAGTCTGACATAGAGCTAGACTAAATTATGGATCTCCTAAAAGAGTTTCAAGACTTGTTCCCTCAAAATTTCCAATAAATTAAGGGCACCCACCCATCCCTTGGGAAAATGAGAATAAAACTAGTAGATGGTGTAAGACCTATCAAAAATCACCCTTACAAAATGAACCCCAATCTCTATGCCAAGGTTAAAATAGAGATTGACGGAATGCTAACTACAAGTGTCATCTACCTTGTGCAAGAATCTAAATGGCTGAGCCCCATGGTTATTATCATAAATAAGGATGGGTGCATCTATATTTTCATTGATTATAGACTCTTTAATGTTTCCTATTTCATTAACCCCTTATTGACTCCATTCATTGACAAAGTATTAGATGGAATTTTAGGTTGTAAAATATACACTTTCATTGATGGGTTCTTAGGATAGCATCAAGTCAAGATTGAAGAGGAGGACAAACCTAAAATGGCCTTTGTAATAGAGTGGGGTTGTTTCATGTATAAAATTATTCCCTTTAGACTCAATAATGCATAAACCATTTTATCCAGAGTACTAATCAATATATTTAAAGACTTCATACACAAGTTCCTTTAAGTGTACCTAGATGATTAGACTATGTATGGGCTAGTGAAGGGTCATTATGACAACCTGTACCTCATGTTTGAAATGTGCAAGAAATTATATATATCCTTAAACCTTAATAAGTGCATCTTCATGACACCATTTGGCACCTTGTTCAGGCACATCATCTGTAAATATGGTCTACTCATTGATCTCACAAAGATTACAATAATCATTCAGTTTTAGATCCCATCGATGTAGAAAGATGTTCACACCTTTCTTAGCTATTGTGACTATTATAAAAAAATTATAATGAGATATGCAAATATTTTATCACCACTAGAGGATCTCTTGAATTAATAAGTCCTATTTTATTGGGGTGTAGTACAAGAAGATACCTTTGAAAATTTTAAGCTCAAGTTGGCTAGCATGCCTACACTACAATTTCCTAATTAGATGACTCCATTCCACATCCATGTCAATAAATTTGGATCTAAAATTGGTGGCATTTTGGCATAACCTAATTAAGGTAAGATGGATCATCCCATCTCCTTTATAAGTAAGAACCTAACCCAAGTAGAGAAGAACTATATAAAAACTGAGTGCAAAGCACTTATCATGGTCTACACCTTATAAAAATTTAGGCAATACTTGTTTGCAACCCCATTCATCTTCTTCATTGACCACAAGGCTCTTAATTACCTCATGAATAATCCCATTATCCATGGTTGAATTTGTATATGGATAGTTCTAGTGTAATGATTCTAGTTCTTGATTGTCATGAAGCCTAGAAAATAGAACTTGGGACTAGACCATTTATCCTTCATCGACTCTGGCGATGCAATAGCACTTACAGAGGATGATATGATAGATGCATAACTATATAGGGTCTATCATGTCCTTGAAGACTTTATTGAGATTGCTACTTCTATAACATCTATTTCTATGCCCCAAACTATGATAACTAAAGAGAATAAATAGCTCACAATTCATGCCACCCTCTTTTAGCTCATTAGTGGGGAACTATATAAATTGAGCCAAGATGAGGTCATGCATTGGTGTGTTTTAGAAAATTAAAATGACTTTATAGTATAAGAGGTGCATGATGGAATGGTAGGATGCCATTGCACTAGAGATGCTACAGTATACAAGGTACTATAATCAAGCTTGTGGTGGCCAAGTTTACTCTAAGATACAAAAGATTACACCAAGGTTTGTGACATATGCCATCATATAGGGAAGCTTGACTATTTGTATGAGATACCTCTCATCCCCATACTTTCCTAGGTATCATTTGAAAATGGTCCATTTATTTTTTTGGGCCAATCACTCTTATAGTAAGGTGCATGACCACAAGATATATTCTAATAGCCATCAATTATTTCACCAAGTGGGTTGAGGTAGTGCCAACTAAAGACTGCACATCCACCACTACCATGAGTTTCATATGAGATAACATTATAAGTCATTATGGGTACCCACTCAATTTGACTAGTGATAGAGGCACACACTTCATAAATAAAACTTTGCAAATCTTACTGACCAAATACATGGTTTCACACCATAATATAGAACCTTATCATCCCTAAATAAAATTCATAGATATGGCCTTTAATAAGATACTAGGGTCATGCCTCATGAACATATGTGATGTTGGTTACAAAGAATAAGATGATCGATTGTCAATAGTACTATGGGCCTACCACATAATGCATAAGCATCTAAATAAGACTACACCATTCCAATGATTTTTTGGCATAGAGGCCATTTTACTAATGGATTTTATGGTGCCATAATTATGCATTACATGTATTAGTCATTTAGATGACTAAGAATCATTGAGTGCAAGCCTGAAGGACTTGAAGGACTTGGATGAGTCATGCACCCAAGAAAGATGGAGTCAACATAAAAAAAAGGCATGCCAAAATTTCTAGTATGATAAGCATATTAATCACAAGGTACTAACTAAAGGAGCATTGGTCTTGTTCTATGACTCCAAGTACCTCAACCACTTGAGAAAATTACAAATTAGGTGGATGGGTCCATATGTTATCCATAAATTATTAGAAATTGGTGCATGTAAGCTACACACATTCTTTATAAAAATTCTCTTGGTCATTTCAATGACAATTGATTGAAGCCTTATAAGAAATAGGATGACACTTATACCATCAAACACTGACTTCCTTGTCACAATTCGGTTAGGTTGTGCTGACCAAAATAAAAGTTGGTGTAAGCCAAACATTTTCTTAAGATTTGTGTTATTTTGTGTTATTTATATTGGGTGAATAAGTGTCACTTTGAGGCCCATCGATCAAATCTTCTAGCACTTCCACACATAAATCCATATGAGTGAGTTGAGAATGGACACTTTCTAATCTCCTAAAGCTAGACACCTAAGTTATGGGCATGTGAAGTTTATCAAATTTATAAAATAGGCACACAATATCCTTGTGCATAAGATTCAAGAAGCAAGGCACTTTCAGGTCTATAGGACAACTATTCTACCAATTTCACACCTAATACCAGTCAAATGAGTTAAGCATAGTTTCTTTCTAAGCATCTAATGTCAAACACCTAAGTTTTTGGGTGTGAGAAGTTTACCAAACTTAAAAAATATGGGTACCAAGTGATAAAGGGAGGCACACAAGATGTTATTACGTAAGAGAGGAAAGGATGGTGCATAAGATGCTCATGTACAAGAGACCAAGAGAGGATAAAGAAGTGCTTAAGAATAGTGTAAGGTATTTTTATGGGGTAGGATAGGCCAAGGCAAGAGATGAAAGTGCAATAAATAGACTAAGAAATGAAAGCATGATTGAAATAAATCACATCATGAAAAGGAAATGGAAGTGAGGAGTTTGAATCAACCATATGTGAAGTATTTCACCTGGGTTATCATAAAAAGGGTGAAGGTTGTGACAAGGTGAATAAAGTACAAGAGGAAGATCATCCAAACAAACTATAATCCACCCAATGATATGTAGGAAGTGACTGTTTAAAAACACCTATCACTTCATCGAATATTCTATTAAGAGAATTTAATGCAGTGATGATAGAGGCATAAAGATCCATGATAAATGTGAAAGTGGCATCAAGTTTTTGTGGATTGCATAGGTTTTAGTGGATTTTAATAAATCTAGGCATTGATACACTATTACTCACCTTTATAAAATATGGTAGATAAAAATAAGGTATAAAGAGGTTGATGGTGTATTGGTTTAGGTTACAAACCTTAAGCAAATTTAAACCCAAAATACATAGTTGAACCATATCCGAACTAGAGCTAAAGTGAGAAAACTCTACCATATATAAACCTAAGCACCCACAGTCATAAAAAGAGAAAGATTGAATAGGGAGAGAGATTACATTCTCATTAAGATTAGAAAGGAGGCTTGTGTGGAAATAATTATGAAAAAACTAGATTAAAAAAATTTGAGTGACACTGAGACCACCATTAATGATGAATGAAGATTGAAATCTGAATTCATAGTCACAGATCCCATGATTGTGAGGAAGTGCTAAGAAACATTATAGGCTTCAAGAATATAAACAAACCATGATTCAACATTAGATGATTTAGAATAAGGAATAAATGAATGAGTTTTGGTCCATAGTAGGTGCAAAAGGATGTCAAGATGGCATGGATAATAGAAGAGACAACTACTATGAAGAAGAAGGAATAGCTAGTTGAGGGAGTTAACATCACTGAGTCTGACCTTGAGGTGCTCATTAATATGTCATATAAGGAAATGGAATTTCCCCCTGAGGTATTAATAGGGGAGACATGGGTGTGTTTATCACACACTTTTAGGTTGAAATAATATAACTACTACACACTGAGTAATGCATAAGATTTCAACCAAGATTGGGTGGTTGACATGGGAGAAAATATGGAGGCAGGTGTGGCATTATTTGACATCTCAATCTAAGACAAGATCATGACCACTAACACAACCTAGCTATATGAGTTTCCATGTTTTGGAAAGATAGAGGAACTCATGTAATTCCCCCTATCACATGTCCATGGAGACCATGTCTACTTCATAGGAAGTTGCATGTGGATATCAATGTGCCTAATAATTAGAATCATCATGCTCTTAGGCTCAAGCATAGACATTAACATAGAAGTAGAGAGGGTTACAAAAAAAAATTGGTTATTACAAGGGAGGGTTCTCATTCCTAATAAAATAAATAAAGGAACCTAGCTTGAGGGATGTGATGTGCATTATGAGTTTCAAGCTTTACCCCAGTAGGTAGTGGATAGACATCACCAAGACTTATTTGTAAACCACTCATCACATTGCACAAGGGATCAAGTTCAATATCTCTAAATTCATTTTTGAAGAGATGGTGAAGAATTCACTTGAGTATCACATGGTCTAAGAGACCTTTAAATGGGGGTTAGTATTGATATTGATAATAATGGAAGAGATCAGTGAGCTTGATGGTGATGAAGATAACCTTAAGGTCTTCCTAGTGCACAAGGACTCCTTGGCACTGAAGTATTAGGACTTCACCTATCCACCCTCCTTATCCCAAAAATATAAGACACAATTAATAGGATGGTGTGCTCAATACATTAAGGCATTTAGGATGTAACGGTACATCCTTCAAGAGCTCCCCCAACACATGTTTGGCATGGTAACCTTCACCATCATACAACATTTCTATGTAGTGTGTCTGATGCTCACCGATGGAAACCTATTTGGATAGCTAAAAATCCCTTATGTATTTTCCATAAAATATTTTATGGAGGTGATAATGATGATTCCTAATACATAGCATCTATATATCCTAATGAAGGTTATGGATATGGAAATAGATAGGTTGAGGCACCAATATGTGTACTCAAGAGGGTAAGATACAAAAGACGAACAGGATGACTCTGACCATATAAACCTCCATCCCCTTAAGAGAGTAATAATCATAGGGAACATATTTAATTTATATTATGAGGTGAAGCTACAAAATAACGATGAAAACCATAAGAAAGATGATGATCTCCCCCTCTAGATCAATGATGAAGGGAAGTTAGTATTAGGAACATAGCAAAAGTCTCCCTAAAAAAATTGGGGAGAGACATTTGAATAAATTTAAGAGCAGATCAGGTTAAGGGTCACCTCTGGTGAGGAAACAACTCCTTAAGTTCCAAATAATAATTTCTTGACCTTCACACCAAATATTGATTCTTCCAATAAGAAGGAGAATAAAAATAAGTCTAAGGGTCCCATCATGTTCCCTACAATAACCCTGGTGGAAATGGAGGTAGAAGATGCTCGTATGCAAGGAAGGGAAGAAGAGATGGAGGAAGAGGTAGATGAATAAGGGATAAAAGTATACATTATCCAAGAAGAATAAATGGGAGAGCAACCCTGCATTGAGGATGTTTAGAAGGCCCTCCAAGGTGGCACTATTGTCATGCTTAAAAAAATAGGGAAGATGGTGACCACCTCATTAAAACAACCCTCCACATAGTCTCCACAAACTAACAAGAGAAGATAAATGTGTGGGAGAAACTAGGAATGAGCAAAGAAGATATTCATAAGGCACCAACACTGGAGAAGAAGAGGAAGGCTATGAAATAAATGGGCATGATATAGGAGGATATTAAAAAAGTTGAGGTCAAGGAAAAGAAGGCTAAGGAAGAGAGGGATGAGAAAAAGAGGAAGCCCAAGAAAAATAAGAAGCCCAAGAAAGATAATGAAGCGAAGGACATTCCCATAAGTACAGAACTAGCTATGGAAATAGCAAACAAGGTGGCTAGAGCCCCCACCAGTGAAGCATATCAAGTTTCACAATAGGCACACCTAAGTAATTAAGGGAAACCTAAAGAAATGGAAGGTGATGTTGACACCTTGAAATCAAAAAAATTTAGAGAGTGCCAAGGAAACCTAGAAAAAATAAAAGGAAGGCAAATTTGGCATCAAGGGAACACATTTGGAAGTTATCACTGAGAAATCTCAAGAATAAAAAGTGGACAAAGGGACAAGTCCAAAGAAGAACCCCTCTAGGAGAAGGAATAATACACCTCTGAAGAAATAACTGAAGAAATTAGTAACATGAGGAGGAGGAAGAGAAAAAGGATTTGTTTTTCATAAAAGAAGCCATGGATTTGAGCCTTGAAGAAAAGGCACAGAAGGGGTAGACAGATGAAGATTTATATATGTTTAAATACATGCCCCTAAAAATTCCAAAACTAGGATGCACCAATAAATTTCATTTTCATTTGATAGCTACATGGATGAGCCTCACTTTGAAGACCAATTAAAGCTAAACAAATATTTAACTTCTCTCTTATAGTTAACTACCTTGGTCATCATATTTGCAATATTTTCACTGGTATGTTTCTTCGCCAATTTTATTTATTCTTCCTCTATTACTAAATGAATGAAATGATACTAAAAATGAATGTGTTTTATCCTAGAGTGAAAATCTAAGTTTTTTACTAGATGGATTGCACTCTAACTATCACTATATAGTGTACATCTTTCTTGACTATGTCCCAATTCTTCCATCAACCTCTGTAACCAAATTATTTCCTTGCTTGCTTCTATAGCAACAACATACTCAACCTTTGTAGTTGAAAGTGACACAACCTTCTATAACCATGATACCCAACTAACTATTGTACCACCTATTGTAAAAGCATACCCTGTAGTGATTCTTCTACCATACAAGTCACCTACCATATTTTGAGTCAACATATCCATGTATGTCACATCTGATCCACCATAACATAACATTGTATCTATGGTCCCTCTTAAGTAATGAAGGATCCATTTTATTACCTTCCAATGTTCCTTTCTTGGATCACTCATGAAGATACTCACCACTCTCATTGCATGTGTAATGTCTAACCTTGTACACACCATTTCATACATTAAAATGCCAACTACTGATGAGTATGGAATTTTAAACATCAGGTTCTTTTCTTCTTATGTTTTAGGATATTATTTCTTTGTTAATTTAAAGTGTGCAACTAAAGGTGTCCCAATTGATTTTTCATCCTGCATATTAAATCTTTCCAACACTTTTTTGATGTACTCTCCCTATAATAATTACAACTTCCTATTCTTCCTATCTCTAGTTATCCTCATACCAAGGATCTATTTAGCTGCACCTACATCCTTCATAGAAAAGCAATCACTTACCTATTTCTTGAGTACATTAATATTGTGCATGTTAGAACCAACTATAATAATAACATATAAATATAAAAGTAAAATAATACATCTACCATTTTCAAATCTTTTAAAATATACACAATGGTATGAATGACACCTAGAATAACCCTACATCATAAAACTATCAAACTTAATATACCATTGTCTTGGAGATTATTTTAGGCCATACAAGCTCTTTTTTAATTTGCACACCAAATTCTAATTACCATTAACTTCATAACCTTATGGATGCTCCATGTATATTTCCTCCTTCAAATCCTCATGAAGGAAAGCAGTCTTCGCATCTAATTGTTCTAAGTGTAAATATTCAATAGCTATGAAGATCAAAATAGTTCTAATTGAAGTCATTTGAACAACTGGAGATAATATTTCATTAAAATCTATACCTTTATTTTGTAAAAAACTTTAACCACCATTATGGCCTTGAATTTATTTTTACTTGCATTCTCCTCCTATACCCACTTATTCTACAATGTCTTCTTTCCTTTGGGAAGCTCCACTAAATCCCATGTTTGGTTTTCCATTAGAACATCATACTCCTTATTCATAGCTTGATCCCACTTATCCTTGGAATAAATATGCATTGCTTCTTCATAGCTTTTTGGATCACCACAATCAGTAAGTAATAAATAATATAAAGGAGAAAAATGATCAAGTAGTATAATTACTCTTGTAGATCTTCTAATAGGGGTTTGAGGTACTTTTTCTTATTGCACATTTTGATCGGGAACCTTTGGGATATATTTTTCTAATGTCTTCTAATACTATATATTCCTTTCTATATTCTTCTTGCTTCTTTTCCTACAACTAGTCCTTATACATGACTTTTTCATTGAACACAACATTTCTAATCCTAATTATTTTCTTATCTTCTATATTCCACAACCGAAATCCAAATTCATCAGTTCCATAATCAATAAATATGCATTTCTAAGACTTATCTTCTAAATTATTCCTATGATCTTTGTCAATATAATAAAATGCCTCAAAACCAAAAACTCTTAGAAAATAATAATCTACCTTCTTTCTAGTCCATGTCTCCTCTGGTATTACACCATCCAAAGCACTCAAAGGTCCTCTATTTATTAGATAAGCTATTATAGTTACAACATCTACCCAAAACTATAAATTCAAACCTACATGCAATCTCATGCATCTGGCATGCTCCATAATAGTATTTTTCATTATTTTTGACACACCATTCTATTATGGTGTTCCTATAATGATTTTATATCTAAAAATTCCTCTTTTTGAATAGTAATTGTTAAAAGTGTTACTACAATACTCACCTCCATTATCTGATCTAAGACATTTTAGTTTGAAACCTATTTCATTTTCAACTAAAGCTTTCTATTTCTTGAATGTATCAAAAACATAAAACTTCCTTTTTATATAGTATACCCAAACCTTCCTAGTTGCATCATTAATAAAATTAACATAATAATATGAACCACCAAGTGAAGATACCTGAGTTGGTCCCCATATATCCATATGCACAAGCTCTAACTTCTACTCCTTCCTAGTTGGTCTAACCTTGAGAAAATTCACATGTTTCTATTTCTCATATACATAGTGCTCACAAAATTCTAGATCCAATTCTTTTAGACTTGGTAGTTTATCTTTTACATATAGGGTCTTCATTCCCTTTTCACTCATGTGGCCAAGTCTGTAATGCCACGAAGTTTCATCTTTACATGTAGCAGATATAACATAAGATAAATTAGCATTATCTATAGACAAATATAAAGTGCCCATTTTATTACCTTTTTCAACCACTAAAGAACTCTTTGTAACCTTCCATGATTTGGCTATAAATGTGATCATATAACCCTCACTACCCAACTGCCCTATAGAGATCAAATTTCTCCTCAAGCTTGGAACATGCATGACATCCTTCAACACCTAAGTATTTCAATTTTGTAATTTAACCTAAATACTTCCTTTTCCAACAATGCTACAGGCTTCACCATCACCAAGGTAAACATTCCCATAATTACCTTGACCATAGTCTATAAAATAATGTCTATGAGGGGTAGCATGAAAATAAGTACCTAAATCTAAAACCCAAGATTCAATAATATTATCTAAAGAAAGTATAAGAGCATCTTGTAATACATCACCTACTACATTTGCTTCTCTATTACCTTCCTATTGGTTTTTACCCAATTTTTCCTTTCAAAACTAACACTCTTTCTTTGTGTCTACTGGATTTCCATAGATCTAACATTCCATCTTGCCTCTTGATTTATATATTGCACCTCCTTTTGATTTTATATGATTTACTCTTTCTCTATTATTCTACCTTCCTCTATTCTCCACTATTAATACATTTCTAGATATGGATTTTTCACATGTGCTTTTACTTCACATTTCCTTGCTTAGGATAACACCCATCACATCGTTAAACTTTAGTTTAGAATTTTTAGACACAGAATTGCTTACTGCCATTACTAGGATATTATATATTTTAGGCAATAAACAAAGAATAATAAGAGCGCTAACTTCATCATCAAAGTCAATACTTACAAAATGTAACTGACTAGTAACTATGTTAAACTCATTTAAATGATTTGGTACTAAACCATTTTCAGAAATTTTCATATTAAATAATTTTTTCATCAAAAATATTTTATTTAAGGCAAAGAGTTTTTCATATAACTTGCCTAATATGCTCTTAAGACCTTTTATTGTCTTTTCTTGTGATATGTTGAATGCTATAGAAGATGCAAGGCACAACCATATGGTTCTAAGCACTTTTCGATCTAATAGTTCCCAATATTCATTTGACATTATCGATGGCTTCTTATCTTACCCTCCCAATGGCAAATAGAGGTCCTTATGGTAAAGATAACCCTTCATCTACATCTTCCACAATCCAAAGTTTTGTCCATTGAACTTCTCCACCTTAGATTTATTTTCATCCACCATAGCTCCCACTCGAGGTCAAACCCTTTTCTTCCTCTGATTTAAAATTATGCAAAAAACCTTTGCTCTGTTACCACTTGTTAGGATAAATTAAAACCTAGATTTATCCCCAAATCACATATAAGAGAAACTATGAAATGAATTAATCAAACATTTTGAAAATAAGCATAAACATACACATAAAAGGAGATACCATATTTAATGTGGTTCACCCAAGATGGGATACATCTACCAAACTTGTCTAGTATATTATTTCCATCAAAATAGGGAGAAATAAAATCCTATAACAAACCCTGTTACACCTCTCTACCTTTTCTATCTCCTCTTTGTGTATAATATTTCATTAAGTTCTTACACAATAATACATCTTAGCCATATATCAATACATTTTAGGGTGAAAAACACCTAAACATAACCTCTACCATTAAATCTAAAAACCTTTAATTAATGGCCTAGATTGACTACAAAATTAAAAGTTAACAAGGTAATTTTAATAAAAAATTTCTCTAGGGTGTGCCATGAGGGATTCAAAGAATGAGATCCAAACCTAGCTGAAATAACATCAAAATTTTAACCTCGTATCTTAGAATATAATTAGGATCCACACATAATAGACACACTAATAGCTTTCATTTGCATTCGATAGCTACATGGATGAGCCTCACTTTGAGGCACCTTAAAAGGCCATATTAGGTGTAGATAAACCTAAAGTAGGGCATAACTCCCTTATCATAAATCCATATAACATGAACCTAGTTAGGTTGAAAAAATCACTCATTTGGATGGCCACTGAAGTCATGCAAAAGAACATCATCAATGATGTTAGGGTGAAGAAATGGAATAAAATCACTTAGGATGCCAAGGATGAATCATAGGCCATAAAGTTCAAGTTGTAATAACTAGTCGAGCATATATAGATATCCAAATCATCCCTTTTGGTCAACGTTGATACATCAAACCTCTCAGAGGTTGACAAAGTATGCATGCTAGTGGATTAGATGCTCTCAAGGATGAAACTAGAGCCATCGTAGGATGAAGAAGAAGAATACCCATGAATCATGTTATATAAAGAGCTAGTTGTCAAGATTTAAGAGGCAGAGGACCTCTTTGAAAAGATACAAGAAGGTGTAGATGTAGTCAATACCATCTTCATGAAATTTTTCAACCAAAAATCAGTCATAGATGTACACCTCAAGTAGACCAAGGGGGAAAAGTAAGAGATCATGGCATAAGTATACTCTATAAGTAGAGCATAGTGGACATAGATAATGGGAAGGGTTAACATGATAATCACACAAATAAAGGAGTAGGAGTAGAACATGGAAGCACTCTTTTGTGACTTAAAAATGAAGGCCTAAAAATAAGGGGAAATCCTTAATAAAAGAGTGGAAAAGGCTAAGGAAAATATTATGGCCTTTACAAAAAATTTGGAGAAGACAGATGTGCTCACACTTAGTAATACCACCATGGAGATAGATAGTGTCATTGAGGAAATCAATCTCACTATCAAGGTATGTGAGGACTTCAATGTTGAACTTAAGGAGAGTGTGCCTGAGTTCTACATGTCGAAGGCGTTGGCAGCCTAGTCTGAGGACAAACTAGAAATTTTGCGTGGGGTAATGTTGGGCCTCTATTTTGACTAAGTATAGATCCATGTCATCATTATAGACATATAAATGTAAGGTAATCACTTAGCATGATTACTATTTTGGTATCTTTTATGCTAGTTAGAGGAATCGATGCACATCTTTGACCAACTAACAGGTGGCTAACTGACACCTAGATTTTTAGGGCATCTTCAAGAATGGATACCTGTGGAAACCATAATTCAAAGGATATATGGTGATGGAACTAATGGAATGATAAACAAAGGCTCTATCTCAACACCCAATGTGTGCTCTCCACCCTAGCAAGGAGATGCTCTTATGTGATATAAAACTAATATTGAACTAGTGAGCAGGGAGACATAATTGGATGCAACAAAGCTCTAGAGAAATGATTATGCATATTTTAAGCCACCATTAGAACTTAGATTTAGTTTGGATGCATTTCATGCTCTATTTATATATGCCCATGCTTGCCTATGAGCCTCTAGGCTATTAAGCATTTTGAATTATGCATGTACTTTGTTTTATGTGATATGAACTTTGTTATACATTTAAAATTTGAGTAATGAATAATAATGGTTACATTAATACATGGTATTCTTGGTTTGAATGTCTTTCACTTCGTTATTGAAATGCATAATGAATGCAATGATTATAGTGTTATGTATTTAATATCTATATATTAAGTTGTTTTAAAGCTTTTGATTTGTGTCATTAATGGTGTCTCTGTGCTAAGTGATGACATCATCATAATTTTTAAAATATCCTAAGTGTAGATAAGATCCTATACCAAGAAATGATATCCATGCATAAATCACAAGCCTAGTATGAATAATTAAACTGAAGTAGCCCCTTAACCCTTTAAAAATGCCTAAATGATGCTAAGCATGGTAAAATAAAGGCTTTCACCCTTAAGTCTATAAAACCACCTTGATATAGGCTTGAGCCCAAACAACTCTAGAACTAATCCCCTAAATGGGCTTCTACCTATAGACCATCAAGCTTAGCCCATACAAGACTCACACCTAAGAATCTATTGAAAGCCTATGATGAAAGGACCAAGTCCTATAAGGGAAATCGTGCACCATGGCATAACTAGTGTAAACAGGCCTGGGTTATTTCTCTACTATGCTTTAGGTGAACACATAAGGTTTGCACCTTATGTAAATTTATGCCAGTGTAAAAGAGTGATAAATGTTGAGCACTATGGGAATATACTATGCTTGTGCCCAATTTTAATGAGTCCAAAACTAACTCAGACAATCGAATGAGTGCCTATTGATCCCTTTTCTACAACTATATTTGTGTAGGCTAATATTTTTAATGTGTGATTTTTGAAAATATAAACCAAATATTTATAATTAGAACATCCTAATTATGCAACCAAATATTGTAATATCTCCATTATATATTCAAACTAAAGTTCTAACTAGTGCTTAAACATTTCACTAATATCATTAAGAAGTGTTATGTAATACATGACATTAATATTATCCATTTCCCTAGTGGGTATATCTATACTAAATTTCATTGGGGCCATACAAATTTTAAGAATACTTGAATTTGTCAGAGCTAGGAATGAAAGAAACTATAATTTCAATAGACATCATGAAGGGTAAATGAAAGAGTGAGAGAATATGGGGGTTCATCAGTTTGGAGAGCCCCATTGGCCACCTACCATACAAATGGAAACACACATGAAGTATATGCTTTATTACAGTCGTGCAATGGTGGAATATAATATTTGTGAGATGTTAATAATTAATATTGGTTTTTAAATTTGATGTTCAATTAATTATTATATATCAACTTTAAAATTAAATTTAATATTCATTTGATTATCATATGATTTTTTTTCCTTCTTGTTTAGAGTCGTAGATTTAAAAATTTTAATATCTTGAGCATATAGTGGAGTTTGAAGCTAATTTTTTCCAAAAAAAATGAATTTTACATAGTAATGAAATTACATTGAGGCTATATATAATCAACCGATAAAAAATATATTAAAAAAGGCAATGGTATCATTATTTAATATGGTATATGACAAATCTAAAAAGAAAATTTAAAAAGTAATATCTCTTAAACATTTTTAAAATAATAATACTAGTTAAAATAATTATATAAATATTAAAATATATTATAAATATAGATTTTATGTAATATAAAAAATAATTTTTAACTCCACATACAATTTTGGGTGGATATGGTTGTGTATTCATGAAACCTTTTTCTTCTATTTGATATGGTTGTGTAGTTTTTTTATTAAGGTTAAAGGTAGAGAATTTTTTAACTAGGGACCCAAATTCCTATAAGAAGAATAGATACAATAGATAAAAAGAGGACTAACTAAGACCCAAAGAGAAACATCACTAAACAATCATAAGAATGAAAAAACTACCAAGATATAGCCTAAAAATAGCTTAGGCAACACCAAAGATGAAAAGCAGCCAAAAAGGAACTAAAAGACTTCTACATGTCCAAGCTTCCTATGACATCCTCCCAACAACATTTCAAGCATTTTAGGTTTGATTTAATATGAAGAATCAAATTTTATTTATCTATGTATTTATAACATTCACTACATTAAGGATGCTTACCCTTGCCCTTTGAAGATCTCCTCATATCAAACAGTTCTCCCATGTGAGATCTTAAATTCTCCACATTCTAAATTATTTCATGTATAACAACCTTATTGTAATTAACCAAATAGCTTATGTTGTTTTTAAGTTTGTCATTTGCACATTCTAGGGCACCAACCCTATCTTTGAGTCTTTGAACTTTGATGTTGCAGTCATTATCAGTATCTTTCTATGTCAATCTATCATTGTCTTAGTAAATATTTTTCACTTTTCCTTTGATTTTAGATAGTTACCTCATAAATCACCCCATTATCAATTTCTTTAAATCCAATTCTTCTTCAATTTTGTCCATATTTTGTTACCTTTTAGAGAGTCAACCATGACATTGGTCTTTTAATTAGGATCATGGGACCAAGTTCTCAGTTATTCCAATTCTTTCTCCTTAGATAAATACCTCACTTTCATTTTTCCCTTATTAGCTTTATTAGTTGAAGTCTTATTTTTCTCCCTTTCAGACACGTTCTGGGTATTGTTCTCCTCCTTATCTCAAAAAATATCTTTAAACATGATAGATTGCCCAATTGAAACTCTAGTTTTACCTATGTTTTCTACATTCTAACCAGTCACTGAATGGTCTTTAAAAACACTTCCTAGCTAGTTCTTAATATGAATCCCTTGTGATTTAGGCATGTTCCTAGTAGTAGTCTATTCTTTATCTTTATTAGGATTACTACCTGAATACTTAATCTAAATCTTATGCACTTTCCTAACTTCCTCTTTATCTTTATGGGGTTTGGGAAGTTCAGGGGTGATTTGATTAATACATTTGAAATATTTGTGAATGATAAAAATTACTCCTTCATGCCTCAGAATTGTATATTTACCCTTTTTAACCTTTTCAATGGAAGTTTCCATAGAAAGAATAATGTAGAAAGATAAACTGAAAGGAATAAAATTTATAAAGTAATTGATAAAAAAAACCAACACACAACATTGAACCTACCTTCTAGAGTGATATACTGCATGAGATGGAAAGTTACATCTCCATGAATTCTCGGTAGAGATTCATGATCAAAACCATTATGCATCACTTCCAAAGTTTCTCCCTCTAAAAGAAAGTTGTTTTTCTAATTCTTGTAATCTCTATCAGTTTTTTATAGTTTGGTCACCTCCGTTTCCAACCCAATGAGGTGAGTGATCAATTATTCAAATATGTCAAGATAGACCCCATTTATATTCAACGTTATGTTGTCCCAAGAGTTAGCAAATAAATCTGAGACATGTTTTTCATGACATTATATTCTCTACATAAATTTTGTCATTCCCCCTGCTTGGAGGATATCCCAAACCTTTTCATTTTTTTAAACCTCCTATGGCATTTTAGGTTCAATTTTGTTAGGGAACCCCATGGAGAATATATTGGACTAGTTGTGGCTCTTCGAACTAGAACAAGGTTTTTTTGGATTCCCCAAATGTGAAATGATAATTCCCCTTAAGTGCCTCATGCTAACCCACTCAATGTCATTATTGATTTTCTTCCAATATTAAAAATTTTTTAGTATGTGTTGTATTCTTCCTAGAGAATATAAAAACTTCTCTATAATAAATTTCAAAAAGACAAGGGGAGTAATATTAAATAAGTTCATAACCATACAAAAAAAGCTTAGCAATAAAGTTCAAATGAACTTTATTTTTACAAGTGGAGAAGAACCCCAAATTTTTAACCATTTTGAGCACCATAAATAGGAACTTCCTCATTTATCCTCTGTTATATATCATAAGGTAATTTTTCTCTCCCAGTCTGGCTAATAAAACTAGTGGAACTAACTCTTTTGTTAGCGAACCAATTAATAACCTTGTTGCCTTCATGGTAAATGTGTTGAATGGATACCTCTTGTTGACATTATAAAATTGATATAGACACATTTACCACCTATTTTTTAGGTGTGACACATTATAAAATTGATATAGACACATCTATAAAATTGACATTATTTTTTAGGTGTGACAAATTTATTTTATTCTCTCATTAATCTCTCGTTATTTTCTCATAGATCGTAAAGCATTTATAATACAAATAGTTTGTTTCATGACAACAAACTATTTTTAGTGATTACAAAATAGAGAAAACAAACTATTTGTTTTCACATACTACGAAAAAATATATTGTTGAGAGATTCTCAACAATAAAATAAATTAACCTAGGTAAATAAAATTAACCCTAGGTAATAAATAACTTACCCTATTAACCCTAGGTAAGCTTAAATATTCATTATTCCAACACTATATAATGCCTACTAAGGGTCCTATTTTGACCTAGGGGGTCAAAATTGGATAATAATTTGGTGACTCATAGGGGTAACATGCCTGCTATGCAAACTAGACCAGTAGCCTTATACTTCCATTGGGATATGGAGTCAGTTACACTTTGAAATAACAATATCAAACCTTGACCAACAAGACAACTTGATTACCCAAAAACACACAAAATTAAAACACTTAAATAAAATCAAAGAAAGGAAGACACATGCATGTCTAATAAGCACTTAGGGAACACAATAAGAACTTAAGCAAATTAGACTATATACAAACTAACCTAAAGTAGACTTTCTCCTCCTAGATTAAAAGGTAAAATTGCACCATATTTTTCTCCATGAGATGGAGTGCATGAAGCAAGTTTCCTTTTGAGATTTAGTTTTGATGTTTTTTATTCCTGCATGCTTGCCAATATCTTTGGCATGAACTCTAATACAAAAATAACAACTGAAACATATCACTTATGAAGGTGAATACTTCTATGACTCAACAATCTCAATCTTCTCATGAGACTCCTAAGTTGCAACCTTATCCAATAATTCTTCATCCAAGCATGGTTCTTTGACTTTCATGGTATTTTGAATGAGATTAGGCTTCCCATAAACTACTTCAAGATCATAGATATCTTCAAGGATATTATCATACTCAACCCAATCCTCATCATTATCTTTAATGAAGATAAAAATATCTTTGTGAATATGATCTTCAACCTTGCAAAGACCTTCAATCTCTTGCAAAAGTTTAATATGTTTCCAATAATATTTGTTTTTCCTCTCTTCAATAACCAAAACTTCTTCAACTTCATCTTCTTGCTCATTGTGTACTTGACCAAATTCATCTTGCTTGCTGGAAGTTTCTTTAACCTCAAGGTTAGTTAAAATTTGTTCAAGTTTGGTACTTTGGAAGTTATCATATTGTCCTTCAAGAGGCAATGCGTCTATAAGAATGTCTTCAACTTGACCAACAAGAGGTGTAAACTTTTGAAGAACTTAAAACCCTTCACATATCTCATTGAATCTTTGCCATAAGTCATATTCTTCCATAGAATGGACAATAGCTTCATATTCTATTGTCTTTTTTCCAAATCAACTTCCTTATCATGGTCACAAGACTCAACAAGCTAAATTGATGTGATATTCCTTTCAAGAACCTTCTCTTTCATTCCTTGATAAAACTCTTCATTGGTAGTTGTAACTTGATCATGATCATTATTTTATTCAATCAAGAATATGAATTTATGTTTGTATTCACCAAGGGGGGTCCCTATAGAAAAATATTCATCATATTCACTTAAGTCATCTTCTTGATCAGATATAACTTTGGCTTGATCTTTTTCACTTATATCCCATAGGATGGGTTATCCTTAAATGAGGGATGAGGTGGGATAGTGGTGAATAAGTTCATGGGTTAGAGAGGGAGTATGAGGTGTGGTGTATGTTTCATGAATGGGAATGGGGATGGAAGGAGTACTCTTATAATTTGGGGTCTTGGAAATGGGAGACTCTTGAAATAAATATTGGAGAGAGAGAAGGTTTAGCTTTGTCATAGGTGTTACATTATCTTCATCAACCACCTAATCCTTCTCATAGTCTTCTTAAAGTCCATTGTCAGTTGTAATTTGATCATCCAAATTTTTAACTAAGGCCTTCTTCTTGCCTTGAATGTTCTTTTGGATTGGATTCCATGAAGTAATAGCTCTAAGTTCTTGGGAAGAGGGAAATGAGGCCTGAACAAACACAAAGTCTTATTTCTTGACATCAACTTCTTGGTCCTCATTCTCTTCACCTTTCTTTCCCTAAGACTTCACTACTTGGTTCAAATCTAAAAATTTGAAGCTATTAGGATATTTTGAGGATTGGAATAGCTCTCTTTGAGGCTCTTCTTTAGGATAGTGAATGGTTTCATGAGGATAAGGGGTACAATAAAATTGATATAGATTAAAAGAGGGTTCTTAAAGAGAGGATGAAGAGACTTTCATAAGTTTAGAATCTTCCATAAGAGTTGGCATGGTATAGTTAGGAATAATAGTCTAAGAAGGCCTCTTAGATGAAGATATATTCTTTTGTTGAGGAAGAATAAGTGTATCTTGAGGAGGAATTGTAGTAAAAGGAGGTGGAATAAGGATAGGAGATGATGATTGGGGTTGCTTGAATTGGGTCTCTTGATTTTCCCACCTCTCTAATCTATCTATCCACCATTGGATGTTCTCATTTCACTCAATTCATCACTCATAAAATATTAGGTTTCTTGTTCAACTAACATCCACTTATCGATTAACATTTGAACTAAATTTATCATCTTATTTATAAGATGAAAAGGGATCAAATTAATATCTCTATTCCATTTTCTCATCACCTCTTCTGATTTTAGCAGATTTGGCCCAAGTACCAACAAGGATATGAAAGGGGAAACATAATTTTGAGATGGAATTAAAAGAAGAGAGGAGGAGTTTGACTATTGAAAGTCTTGGTAAGGCTATTTAGGCATGTAGTTGGAACCATATGAGGAGAATGTAAGACAACCATAAGACTGGTATGACTCATGACAAGGTTGATAGTAATTAAAGTGAGGTTTATATGGATCATAGGGCTAGTAGGGGTCATATTAAAGTTCATAGAAAGGTACTAAAAATAATTTCTCTTCATACCCAACCATCCCAACTTCATGAGTCAAAGGAAAATATAAGATACTATAAAAAAAATCACAATAAGTACCTAGGATACATAGAATCAATTGATTTCATTTGGAGTCACCATTAGTGTTTGGTTGAGTACCTCCAAAGGCTGATAGGTATAAGAATACACCAAAAATATTCCACTCTTTTAAACCTTAAGTGCCACTGGGCATGCCAAAACTATTATACCCAAATTTTACACCCTAGGAGAAGGTTGTTTATACCTCTCTAAATTTGGTGAAATATGGGATTACCCTTAGACCTTTGGATTGTCTATAGCAGGGGTAAACCTCTAGATTGAAGGGCTAGATCCCGTTGATGAATCACTTAGGCTCACTTTTACACTTGATTGCTTTAAAAAGGTGGAGAAAGAACTAAAATAAACCTAACTATAGTGGTGATGCACCAAACTTTATTGACTACTACCACACATTACACAATGCACTAAGACCTACAAGATAACATGAACATACACACATCCTAGATTGAACCTGTTGTCCCCAAAAAATGTCACTCATTTTTAGGGACAACATATGAACTATTTTGGCCCTACACAGACCAAATTGTCTCTTCCCTTTTTGAAATTTGTTCTAAGCTTTCAAATTCCTCATTTTTTAAGCTTTTCATAAATCTACAGACTCTATAGAGATGTTTCTATGGACTCAATATGCTTGAAATTGATAGATTCAAAGGGTCCAGTGGCTTTAACAAGTAAATTCCTTTAAAAGAGCAAGTTTATAGCACTTATGCATTCCCAAGGTTTATTTTAGTCAAGCAATTCAAAGGCACATGCAAAAAAAAGGACGAGTGGAAGCCGCCAAGTGTCGTCTACTGAGACACATTATGTTTTGCATCTCAAAGTAGTAGAATGTGCCATGTGTACTCTGTAGAGATCGGTGGAGGCTACCAAGTGTCAATGGTCACTGCATCTTCCTTTGGTTTCATTATCAAGTAAAGACTGTGGCAGGCCCCAGGTGAATGGTTAAAACAAGTGGAACGCAACAAGTGCCATCATCTGAGAGAACCCAAATGAGTGCTAAATGTTTCCATGGTGTTACAAAAGCCTGAGAATTTAAGCTGTTAAGTGTCATCTTCTAGGACACAATTTCAAATAAAGTTTCAAATTAGTGGAACTAGCCATGTGTCCCATTGTAACTCAGCAAATCGTAATAAGTGTCGGTGTCTGTGTCTTAGGCTTCCCATAAGTTTCAAGCCTTATTTTGATAAGCTTCTCTCAAGGTCCCACAAAAAGTGCTAAGTGGAAATAGCAAAAAGTTTGTAATTCATTTCTAAGAATCTATGAAAGTTGCCACATGTCCCTAGAAAAACTTGTTGAAAGCCTCCAAGTGTTGACATCCATGACTTTTGAGTAAGGACTAGTGAGCCCTAAGTTTTGTTGCTAAAGTAAACAGAGACCACCACATGTCATCTTCTGCATGAATTCAAAAAGAGTCATGAATTTTTATGTAAGTGTTTCTAGAGTTAAGCAGAAGCCACCACATGTCATCTCTCGCAGGACTCTCAAAAGTTTCTAAAAAGTGGTAGATGTCATGAAGTGTCCTCACCTATTTCAGTGGCAGATGCCACATGTCACTTGTTTGAAGCAGCAAAGCGTGCCATGTGTCAAAGACATGGCACTCTCAATACAGAGACACAGAGCCAAAGAATTCCTTTAGACATTTTATCTGAAGGAAATAAAGTGTCAAGCCTATCTAAATAAATTGAAGCCTAAAGGCCACTCGAGAGATCTTGAAGGGTAGGTACCCTTGCAGGGGGACAATTGACACTCAGAAAGCAAATAGTCTTTCAAGATCCCAAAGGGCAAGTTCCCTCTGAAAAATATCAAGTCTTAGAGCATAATAGAAGCTGCCAAGTGTCATATTCTATGTTTTTGTCTCTAATAAGTTTCAAAGTAGTGGAGCTCACCACGTGTCTTGTTCTAACTCGATAAAGCATGATAAGTGTCTGCATCCATGTTTCAATTTTCTAACAAGTTTCAAAGCTTATTCTAATAATCTTATTTTGAAGCTATAGAAGCTACCACGTGCCCTCACCTATGTCATAGTGGAAAGTGGCCATAGCAAGTGAGAAAGACACAAGGGAGTTGCTAATAAGAATGATAGGCCCGCAAACATCAAATTTAAGATGACTGACTAGATGTTAACCTTCAAAGATGAAAGACCCATGGATGTCAAATTTGCTGCAATAAAGTGCATATTGATCTTTACAGGCTTAAAATGTAGAGCCAAATGCATTTAAAGACCCTAAGGTATCAGGGCAAAGAGGAAGAAGAGACAAAGAGGGGGTTCTCAGTAGGAGTTATTTCTAGTAGGTGAAATAGTCCACCAGGTAGGTATTTGGGCCTATAAACATTGAAAGCATAACTTGTTTGTCCCCTTTTGCATAAATAAAACATGAATAGCTATGCATATAGTAGGTGATATAATGAGTGACTCAGGATTAGGAGAGAACATTGGAGATGAATCAACACACCACAGTTAAGGCAGCCATCCTGCTCTAGCATGGCCCTTTTTGACAAAACCAAGAATGCATCCAAGGCATTAATGCGCAGCATGGGTCGTTCCATGGGACAAAGTGCCAAGCTTCCCTTAAGCCTCTATATAATGTAATCTCTTGTATCATTTAAAGGGGGATATTCCCTTTACTATAAGCAAAACTCTGCCTAGATTGAAAGGCATCACTGAGACCTTAAGCTCAGATTATTGTTCATATTTCTTTGATTAAATGAGAAAGCAAGTTACTTGTAGACTTTGTGCTGTTATATCTTGTGTCACTTTAGGAAATTGTTCCTATGTCTATTTCCTAGAAGCATTCTTGTTTATTTGATTTAACAAGTAGAACAAGTGGAAGTAATATGGAAGGTGTCCTAAAACTAGCTACTTTCAGACTTTGTGCTATCATAGTTGTCTTCAGTGTTTATTTTTTATTTCTGTGTAAAGGACCCTAGGATGACTTTGTGCCCCCATTATTCCTCATGTCTCACTCTTGGCAAGTCAAGGTGGAGACTTTGTGCTACATCTTAGATTGTTGGTTACTCTATTTTTTGTTACCAGTTACTTGTCACTACCAGAAATATTCATGTTGTTTGTAAGAACAAGCACTTTTGAAAGAAGAGAAGTGCCTTCTATCATTTCACCAAGATTTTTACTATCTAGGAAGGGATCTGGCTCTTGGCTGAATGTTACTTCTAAAAGAAGAGAATTACCTTCACCAATCACCCAGGATTTCTCCTTTGATCTGTGAGAATCATCTCTAAAAAAGAGAGATGGATGGTTTATCCTACCCTTGAGTGTTATTTTTAGCTTATATATATTGTATATAGCCCCTACATATTCATAGGGAACCTCTCCTTGATGAGAGGAGAGATTTGTCCCCTATTAATCTAGTAAACCTGCACACCTGGATAACCAATCTCCCTATGCTATGGTTTAAGAGACCTATTTTGCTCAATCAGATAGCTAGTTGACAAAATATTCACCCAATAGTTTTTGGCGGCTCCACTGGGGAAGGACAAGTAGTTTGAAGCCTCTAGCTTCAAGTTAAAGTAAGACTAGTCCTTTTCCATTTTTGTTTCACAATCTAGCAACTCCACTCTATATCAGAAGCCAGAGAGTTCAAGGTGTTGTTGACCCTATCTTTGTGTTGGTGCAGCAAAGAAATTTTGACTTACTTTCTCCCCAACTTCAAGTTCAACAATCTAGGAGTGTCCCTCCTACCCATACCAAGACACTAACACAAGGCAGAGCTACTTTTTCTACTATTAGTAGAGCTTTGCCTATCCAAATTCCACCCAGATTTGTTATCCCTACTTTTAATAATCCAATCATGGTAGTTTGAGGCCCCTAGGGTAACTCTTTTGGTCCACTAAATTTGACTCCACCCCTACATGAACTTCCATGCATCTCAAGAAAGTATTTCTCCAAATTCTTTGGTGATGGAAAAGTTCATCTTGATGAACATATTGTAGCCTTCAGCATAGCATGTGGTGTAATAAGAGTGGAATTTGAAGATGTGGAAGTTAGGCTATTTTTGGAGACACTGCAAGGTGCCATTGTAGACTGGTTCTACCATTTGCAAGCTAGATCAGTGACTGATTGGGACACACTCAAAGCCAAATTTGAGGCTAAGTTCAAGCTTGTAGAAGATGCACACGCATTGTTGGCCTAGCTCACACAAATGAAAAAGGAACCTCATGAGCCTATGAGGGATTTCATAGCAAAGTTTGATAAGCTGAGGAACTAAATTCTTGATATTGCTCAGCTGACACCTAAAAACCTCAAATACTTCTTCATCAACTCACAGCTACCTAAAGTGAGGTTTTTGCTAAGACGTGCTAGCCACATAGACCTTGAGGCTACTCAAGATTTGGATACCGAAGTGGAAGATGACCTGATCTTGGTAGGAAAGATAAGGAGAGATCTAAATAGAGATAAATCTTCTTCTTCCTCTGAATACTCCCCTTCAGCCACCACTGATCATATGGTGCAGAAGCTAGCAAATGAAATGATGGCCCTCAAAAAAAATGACACAAGGGATGTCATCTGCTCTTTCATATAAAGATGTACCAAGGAGGACATTCTCTAATCAGTCCTACCAAGGCCATCCTATCAGGAACCAAAGGCAAACCAATCATCTTCCTCCCCCTCAGAGGAATAACCTTGCCATTGAAGCACCTCCAACTAACTTAGTAGTTGGATATCTTGAAGCTGAATCAGATTTCTCATTCCAGACTAAGTTGAGTCCTGAAGATGATGCTAATCCCTTCACTAAGGAAGAAGAAGAACTAGCTAGCAACTCCAATATCAGTTTCTTGAATTATCAAGACAAACCCAGAAGTGAAAGAAATGCAGCTGAGGGATCATATGTTATATTCACCTAGTCTAAGAATCAATCAGATCAATAGGTTGATAAAGATAAGATAGAGGGGCAACCTCAACTATCAGTTTCAATTGCTAAATGTGGGACCACTCTACCCTTCTAGCCAAAGGACTTAGTGACTGATATAAAGGTAAGTACCCCAAACATTTCTGCACCTTCAACTTCAAATTTGCAGTCCAATTCTCCCCCTCCCAAAAATCAAAAGGATGAACTCCCATCCTCTGTGTCTAGTTCATTTCCAACATTTGATATCATTGACTATATAAAGAAAACCAAAATTTAAATGTCTAAAATTAAATTTTTGCAGTCCCATTTTGAGTAATTAGACAAACTAGTTTAATGTGTTAAAAACTAGAACATCCCTATTGAACAAGTAATTTCCAAAGTGACTCATAATCCCCCCAAGAATAATCTTATCATTACCCCTCCTACTGCTCTTGTTAGGACTGAACCTTTTTATGTCTCATTGCTAATAAATGGTCATCAGCTAAATAATTGCATCATTGATTTTGGGGCTTCAGACAATGTTATGCCTGCCAAAGTAGCTAAATACCTTGGCCTTACACTAACCAAAACCTTTGGTAGATGCTTCTCCATAGAAAACAAGCAAGTACCACTATTGGGGCAAATCAAGGATGCCTAATTTGCATTTGCAGCTTTTCCAGAGAAAAGAATCAAGATGACTGTCTTGGTAGCTGACATCCCAGCTTCATATGGCATCCTTCTCAGGTGGAATTTCTATAGGGATGTTGGTGGTGAATTGAGCATGGACTTATTTGAGGTGAGGATTCCAGTCAAAGGTATTATGAAGAAGCTACACCTTGAGAAGGAAGTGAAATACGTGGTTACCTAGACCTCGGCCCCTGAAGCTCAAATTCTATTTGAGTCTTTAGGCATAGGTAACTACTTCTATCCATGGATGAAGTTCATTAGGCATCTGATGAAGCTCCTACAAGTGACAACCTAGAAATGCATTCAGCTAAAATAGTAGAAGAATTGGTAGAGTGCAAGGCAAGTGTGGAAGAATCTTCTCCTCCAAATGAAGAAGAATCCAAAGAAAAATTAGTATCAAATGAGGTATGGATTCTTGAATTTGATGGTAGCAAGATGACTGTCTTGGTAGCTGACATCCTAGCTTCATATGGCATCCTTCTTAGGTGGAATTTCTATAGGGATGTTGGTGGTGAATTGAGCATGGACTTATCTGAGGTGAGGATTCCAGTCAAAGGTATTATGAAGAAGCTACACCTTGAGAAGGAAGTGAAATACGTGGTTACCTAGACCTCGGCCCCTGAAGCTCAAATTCTATTTGAGTCTTTAGGCATAGGTAACTACTTCTATCCATGGATGAAGTTCATTAGGCATCTGATGAAGCTCCTACAAGTGACAACCTAGAAATGCATTCAGCTAAAATAGTAGAAGAATTGGTAGAGTGCAAGGCAAGTGTGGAAGAATCTTCTCCTCCAAATGAAGAAGAATCCAAAGAAAAATTAGTATCAAATGAGGTATGGATTCTTGAATTTGATGGTAGCTACTCCTCCACTAGTTCAGGAGCCAGAGTTGTGTTGATATCTCCTCAAAGAGATATTTTTCCTTCATCCTACAAATTGCAATTTAGCAACACTAATAACACAACTGAATATGATTCTCTATTGCTTGGATTGAGGGTTGCTCGAGATAAAGACATCAAGCTCTTTTATGCCAAAAGAGATGTTGAACTAGTGGTTTGATAGGTAATAAACCTGTACCAAATCAATAATGAGAGATTGCACCACTACCTTAATCTAGTCTAGGACCAAATTGAAAACTTTGATGCTTTCAGCATATCTGCCATTCCTAGAGAATTCAATGATCGGGATAATGCACTGGCTATTTTAGCCACTCTCTTGATCCCCCACCTAGACTTTGAAGGATACAAGTACACTATTGAGATGTTCTTTAGACCAAGTGTACTTGATAATGTCAGTCATTGGCAAGTGTTTAACAATGAAAGTCAAATCATTGCCTTCTTAGAGCAAAAAAATAGCTTTGAATGACCGCATTTTGAAGGCAATGAATCTCAGAAGTGTGAACCAGCTCCTAAATCAAATATAAACACAGGTGAGGAGTTCTTGCAACTTAAAGGGAATAAGATTCCTAGAAGCCTGGTTTCTCTTGAAAAGTTATTTGACAAACATGATAGATTTATCAAACAGTAGCAAATGGATTCAAGCTCCTCCCAAGAGTTTGATCAAGTAAATATAGGAACCAAGGGAGATCCCAAGATGGTTAACATTGGGAAATGTTGTACCCCTAAGGAGAGGCTCAAGTTCACTACTTTTCTCAACCAATACATGGACGTCCTAGCATACTCCTATGATGACTTGAAGTCACTCAAGCCTAATGAAATTTGACATGACATTCCTCTCAAGGCTGATTGGACACCTTATAGGCAAAAGTCTAGGTAGTATAATCCAAAAATATCAGGTATTATTCTATTTGAGATACAAAAAATGCTAAATGTTAGGATTATTTTCATAATCCATCATTCCACATGGATTGAAAGTGCCTCTAAGGAAGAAGAATGGCAAAATTTGCCTTTGTGTGGATTTTATAAATTTAAATCAAGCATCCTTGAAGGATAATTATCCTTTGCCAATCATGGATCAAGTGCTTTAGACACTGATGGGTTTGGAGATGTTATCAATATTAGATGGCTTCTCAGGGTATAATTAGGTTGAAGTTGATGAGACAGACCAACATAAGACTACTTTCACCACACCTTGGGGCACATTTGCATATAGAAGGATGCCTTTTGGCTTGATAAATGTTGGCACCACCTTCCAAAGAGAAATGGACCTTACCTTCAAGGATGATATGGGTAAGTTCATTGTAGTTTATCTTGATGATTTGACCATCATCTCTAAGCATTGCCTAGATCATATGCACCATTTGCAATAAGTGTTGGAATGCTACTACCAGAATAGCATTTCCTTAAACCCCAAGAAGTCAGTCTTTGGAGTAATAGAGGGGAAATTTCTCAGACACATTGTGTCCAAAGAGGGCATAAATATTGACTCAGACAGAGTCAAGTCTATTCAAGAGCTTACCCTATCCATAAGTAAGACTGTTGTTCACTCTTTCTTTGGAAAGGTGAATTTCTTACGAAGGTTCATCCCCAAGTTTGCTAAAAAGACTAGGCACATTGTAAAAATGATGAAGGAAAAGGCTTCTTTTAGCTAGACTAAAGAAGGCAAGTCAACATTTGAAGATATCAAGACTGCCATTGCCCATGCTCCAATTCTGGTTTGTCCAGACTATAATAAAGAGTTCACCATATACAGTTATGCTTCAGAACACATGCTTTCAGTAATTCTAGTTCAAAAAAATAAAGAAGGTATGGAATCTCCCATTTCCTTCATGGGCTATCCTCTCAAACCTCATGAGCTGAAGTACTCAAACATAGAGAAGCATGCTTATGCAGTGGTGAAGGTAGTGAAGCATTTTCACTTCTACATCTTGAATTCACACACTACTGCCTTGGTTCCTGACACCATGATCAAATCCATACTAACTCAACAAGAGTTTGGGATGAAAAGAGGCAATTGGGTTACAAAGATCCAAGAGTTTGATCTGGTCATCAAGCTAACAAAGCCGATGCATGGAAAGGGGCTATGCCAATTAATTACTAATAACAAGCCAGGAGGAATAGAGCATGAAGAATCAAAGGTGGAAGACACACCTACAGTCCTCTTTATCTCCACCACAAATGAGTGGTATTCAAGTATTGTTCATTTCCTTACTTATGGTGAGTGTCTTGCTCACCTATCTTATAAAGAAAGGAGGACTATCAAGTTGAAAGCTGCGAATTTCATCCTTTTGGACAATGGCCTGTATAAGAAGAGCCTTGATGGAGTGTTTCTTCGCTACATGGACAAGTAGTAGCAAAGCCAACTTATGAAGCCCTTCCATAATTTGCCTTGTGGAGGACATTTTTCTACACTTGTGACTACTCACTAGATCTTGTGAGCCAGGTATTACTAGCCAACTCTCTTTCAAGATGCATACAAGTGGGTCAGGGAATGTGAATTATGCTAGCGATTTGTCAGAAGACCCAAGATAGCCACCCTACCTCTCAATCTAGTGGTCATAAAGGAGCCATTCCAGTAATGGGGAATTGATTTTATTAGATCTATAAATCCATCTTCAAGTGTTGGACATGATTATGTCCTTATAGCAATAGATTACTTCACCAAATGGGTGGACGTTATTCCAACCAAACATGCTACTTCATAAGTAGTATGCAATTTCCTCAAAGAGAACATCATTTCCAGGTTTGGGGTCCCAACCAAGATTATCACTGATAATGCAGTTTGTTTCACTTCCCAAGAGATTACTCAATTCTATTTCTACTATGGGATTACACTCTCCCACTCTTTTGATTACTTTCCACAAGGAAATGGATAGGTTGAATCAAGAAATAAGAACCTGGTGACTATCATCAAGAAGCTATTGGATGACAACCAAAGGACATGGCATAAAGCATTAGTTGATGCTCTATGGGTGGACAAAATTACACCAAAGAAAGTAATTGGTATGTCTCCTTTCCAACTCCTTTATGGTATCAATGCTGAGATACCAATCACCTTGGAATTACCAGCATTGAAATTAGCTAAGGCAATTGAATACCAAACATATGAAGGCTCCCTTAATAAGAGGATCATGTGCCTTACTAATCTGGATGAGCAAAGAACTACAGTGGTGGACCGAATTGCTACCCATCAAGGTCTGGTGAAGAAGCTCTTCGACCATAAAGCAAAGAACTGTGATTTCCAAAATTGAGATCAATGTTGTGGTGTGGAGCTAAAAGCTTCAACTATTTATAGACACAAAGAAGGATGCTAAAGAACCAGAGCCACCAGCGTCGGCAGTATGATCGACGTTGGTCAGATGCAGTGGAGAAGGAAACTGGTGACGGTAGGGAGTCGGCCAATGTTGGCAGCACCAGACAAGCGGGATCGACGTCGATCGCCTGTGCGGTCCAGAATTGTTCGTTGCATGAATAGTTAGTTAGTTGAACTGAGTGTTTGCATGCTAAGGGGCTAATTTAAGTCGTGAGCTGTGTGTCTAATTTTAGTAGTTAGATTTCTATTTTTGTAACCATGGGATTCTATTTAAGGACCCATGAGGCATGTATTGTAATTAAGTAAGAAGGTAAGTAAAGGCATTGAAGCTAGCAAGGTCAAGGAGATCAGCTGAAGCATTCAAGGAGGGATAGCAACGTAGGCTTTAGAGTTGTTGTGTTGAGCAAGAGAGAGAGGGAAGAAGTTCTTGAGGTGTGGCAAGCCTTTGAGTTGGAGGAAGAAGTGGCATCTTCCTTATTGTATTTTCTTCTAGTAATATCTAATACAAAGAGTGTGTATTGTCTCTCAAATTCTTTGTTGTCTCAAGTTTCTAGCTACTTTATCATTCTAGTATAATTCCATGTTTAATTGCATATAAGAAAGTAATCAATTGTGCTCTAATTGGTAGAGCTGTAGATCCCCTGACAAGTGGTATCAGAGCTACGGTTTGCAGGAAGTAGGGTATTATTTTTTGATTACAGGTCATTCACAGGGTTTTATGATTGAGTGGGAGTTCAGCAATGGCAGAAGAAAGTAGACTACGAATGGAGAAGTTTAACGGCAAGAATTATCAACATTGGAGGATGCAGATTGAGGACTATCTGTATCAGAAGGATTTGTACTTACCGTTGGGTGGGGTTGCATGCAAGCCCACAGATATGAAGGATGAAGAATGGAATGTTCTTGATCAAAAGGCTCTCGGTTCCATAAGGTTGAGCCTTGCATCATCTATGATTTCTAGCTTATCACAGTGCAAGACAACGGAAGAGTTGATAAAGTCCTTGGCAAATTTATATGAAAAGCCCTCAGCTTCTAATAAGTTATATCTTATGAAGCAGCTATTTACTTTGCAAATGCAGGAAGGTGGATCACTACATACTCATCTCAGTGATTTCCATGGTTTGGTAAACCAACTAGCTTCAGTCAATATTGTTTTTGATGATGAGGTAAAGGCTCTCTTGATTTTATGTTCTTTGCCTGAAAATTGGGATGGTATGGTTATGGCAATAAGTAATTCTGCATCTGCTTCTAAAATCTTAAAAGTTGATGATGTTGTGAGTGTGATCTTGAATGAAGAAATACGCAGGAGAAGCACAGGTAAATCATCAGGGAATGCTCTAAGTGCAGAAAGTAGGGAAAGGCAAAGGGAGAAGGTTGAGCAAGCGAAATCAAGGTCGAGAAGGAGATTTGAGTCCAAAGGTATTACCTGCTAGTTTTGTGGAAAGAAAGGACATACAAAGGAGTGTTGGTTGAGAGATAAAGAGAATCAACATGCAGGTATGGAAGAAGCAAAGGATGCAAATATTGTGATGTAGGATGCTCTCATACTTTCTTCGGATAGTCAGGTAGGATCATGGATTTTAGATTCTAGTTCATCTTTTCATGCATCCCCAAATAGAGATTTGTTCTACGAGTATGAACAGGGAGACTTTGGAGTTCTTTATTTAGGGGATGGTATGCCTTGTCAGATAGTTGGCAAAGGGAAAGTGCAGCTGAGATTACAGATTGACAATACGTGGGTGTTGAAAGAGGTCATGCATGTTCTAATTCTGAAGCAGAGTCTGATTTCTATAGGAAGTTTGGGAGATGAGAGATGCACAATAACCCTCATAGCAAATTCTTGGAAGGTTACTAAGGGATCACTTGTTCTAGTAAGAGGTAAGAAAGTAGATACTCTTTATCTGTCTACTTGTATTACTGATTCCACTTCTGGTGTAGATTCGAAGATGTGGCCTAATAGGCTTGGTCACAAGAATAGGAAGGGAATGGAAGTTCTTGATTCAAAAGGTATGTGTTCAAATTTGGAAAGCATAGATACAATTCATTGCAGAAAGAGGAAATTTGATGCTTTTGACAGGAACAAAGAAGCCTTGGTGTTTATGGAGGAGATGAAGGAGAGAGATCAGTCACAGGGGCTGAATAAGTCTGAGCAGGGCAGCATGAATAGAGGTTTGATCCAAGAAGAGCTTGCGGATGAAAATTTCATCACTTACAGGAACACACAGACACCAATGTCAGTAGCTTGGCACCGATGTCAGTCATCCAGATACCGACATCGGTCATGTGCAGACCAGCAGGGTCGGTAGGTCGAACAGGAGAAGTCTGATGTCGGTCATAAGGACCGACGTTGGCAAGAGGGACACTGGCATCGACCAGGGAAATGACGTCGACAGTCAGGATCAGTGCAGGGAACTGACATCGGTCGGGAGCAGACTGGGAGATGGCCTAGATCGGTCACTGGAATGGATGTTGGGTGAATTACTAAGTCTCAAACACCCATGTAGAGGTGAGGAAAGGTATGTGAACCTCATATTCATTGTTCACCTTCTTTATATTGCTTACTGATAGTCATGAACTAGGAAGATGGAAGAAGCAATGCAGGTAGAATCCAAAAACAGTGGGAGCTTGGCATGGATGAGGAGTGTGAGTCCTTGGAGAACCAAACAGGTATTTGTTGGTAGTGTTGTCAGCTGGAAGGAAGCACTGGATAGAGGGATGGATTCCCATTTTAGAGAAGAGAGTGGATGGATACATGAGATAGAAGGCTATGGTATATGGTCTTGATTATGCTGCAGAACAATGGAGGTTTGACCATTGTATTTTATCTTTACCAGGTTGGATAATATTAGCTACATTATCCTGTTACTGTATTGTGTTACTTATTGTAGGGTTTCATATACAGGGAGTTTTCTGAGCTAAGGGTAGAGTTGGTTCAGAAGTATGTCATGGAGAATTTGGGAGCAGCAAAATTCTTGTGGCATAAGATACAGGTATTGCATCACAGGTTTGCGTGGTGGTTGGTCTTCAAGAGTGACATTGAAGAGGGATACAGAGCCTAAGGAACAAAATAGATGGTGTACAGGTATAGGTACAAGTTGAAATTGTTTATCTCTAAGTGGGAGATTGTTGTGGTGTGGAGCTAAAAGCTTCAACTATTTGTAGACACAAAAAAGGATGCTAAAGAACCAGAGCCACTGACGTCAGCAGTATGACCGACGTCGGTCAGATGCACTGGAGAAGGAAATTGGCGATGGTAGGGAGTCGGCCGACGTTGGCAGCACCAGACAAGTAGGGACCGGCGTCAGTCGCCTGTGTGGCCTAGAACTATTCGTTGCATGAATAGTTAGTTAGTTGAACCAAGTGTTTGCATGCTAAGGGGCTAATTTAAGTCGCGAGCTGTGTGTTTAATTTTAGTAGTTAGATTTCTATTTTTGTAACCATGGGATTCTATTTAAGGACCCATGAGGCATGTATTGTAATTAAGTAAGAAGGCAAGTAAAGGCATTGAAGCTAGCAAGGTCAAGGAGATCAGTTGAAGCATTCAAGGAGGGATAGCAACTCAGGCTTTAGAGTTGTTGTGTTGAGCAAGAGAGAGAGGGAAGAAGTTCTTGAGGTGTGGCAAGCCTTTGAGTTGGAAGAAGTGGCATCTTCCTTATTGTATTTTCTTCTAGTAATATCTAATACAAAGAGTGTGTATTGTCTCTCAAATTCTTTGCTGTCTCAAGTTTCTAGCTACTTTATCATTCTGGTATAATTTCATTTTTAATTGCATATAAGAAAGTAATCAATTGTGCTCTAATTGGTAGAGCTGTAGATCCCCTGACAATCAAGTCTTGCTATGGGACAAGAGAAGAGAACCAAAGGGGATGCATGGAATGTTTGATTCCCTATGGAGGGGCCCTTTTACTATTCATCAGCTCAATGGTGAAAATAGTTTCCTATTGAAGTATCAAGATGGCACTCTTTTTTCTCTACCTCATAATGGCAGCATCTAAAGCACTTCAACTCATGAAGTATCAGATGAGTTTCCCTGTACGTATGTATATTTGTATAGTCTTTCATTTCTATTTTGTGCTTTTCATTTTCATTTTTGGAGCCTTTCTTTTTGGGTAGCATGACTCCATAGCCCAATTAAATTCTAGTTTCTACTCCCCTCAGCTACGTTTCAAGTTTCCAATTGAAGGAAGTTCCCCAATTGGAGCCAACTATTGTCCCCAAAAAATGTCACTCATTTTTAGGGACAACATATGAACTATTTTAGCCCTGCACAGACGAAATTCTCTCTTCCCTTTTCAAAATTTGTTCTGAGCTTTCAAATTCCTCATTTTTCAAGCTTTTCATAAATCTACAGACTCTACAGAGATGTTTTTATGGACTCAACATGCTTGAAATTGATAGATTCAAAGGGTTCGATGACTTCAACAAGTAAATTCCTTTAAAAGAGCAAGTTTTTGGCACTTATGCATTCCCAGGGTTTGTTTTAGTCAAGCAGTTCAAAGGCACGCACAAAAGAAAAGGATGAGTGGAAGCTACCAAGTGTCATCTATCGAGAAACATTATGTTTTGCATCTCAAAGTAGCAGAATGTGCCATGTGTCCTCTACAAAGATCGGTTGAGGCTGCCAAGTGTCAATGGTCACTACATCTTCCTTTGGTTTCATTATCAAGTAAAGATTGTGGTGGGCCCTAGGTGAATGGCTTAAACAAGTGGAATGCAATAAGTGTCATCATCTGAGAGAACCCAAATGAGCCCCAAATGTTTTCATGGTGTTACAAAAGCTCGAGAATGGAAGTTGCCAAGTGCCATCTTCTACAACATAGTTTCAAAGTATCAGAACTAGCCACATGTCCCATTATAACTCAGTAAAGCATGACAAGTGTCAGTGTCTACATCTTAGGCTTCCCATAAGTTTCAAGCCTTATTTTGATAAGCTTCTCTCAGGGTCCCATGGAAAGTGCCAAGTGGCAACAACGAAAAGTTTGTAATTCATTTCTAAGAAGCTACGAAAGTTGCCACATGTCCCTAGAAAAACTTGTTGAAAGCCTCCAAGTGTCGACATTCATGACTTTTGAGTAAGGACTGGTGAGCCCTAGGTTTTGTTGCTAAAGTAAATAGAGACTGCCACGTATCATCTTCCATGTGAATTCAAAAAGAGTCCTGAGTGTTTCTATAAATGTTTCTAGAGTTCAGAAGAAGCTGCCACATGTCATCTCCCATGGGACTCTCAAAGGTTTCTAAAAAGTGGTGGATGTCACGAAGTGTCCTCACCTATTTCAGTGAAAGATGACACTTGTCACTTGTTCGAAGTAGTCGAGCGTGCCATGTGTCAAAGACGGGGCACTCTCAATACAGAGACATAGAGCTAAGGAATTCCTTCAAACATTTTGTCTAAAGGAAATAAAGGGTTAAGCCTATCTGAAGAAATTAAAGCCTGAAGGCTACCTAGGAGATCGTGAAGGGTAGGTACCCTTGTGGGGGGACAATTGACACTTAAAAATCAAACAATCTTTCAAGACCTCGAAGGGCAAGTTCCCTCTGAAAAAGATCAAGTCTCAGAGCGTAGTGGAAGCTGCCAAGTGTCGTATTCCACGTTTTAGTCTCTAATAAGTTTTAAAGTAGTGGAACTCACCATGTGTCCCATTCCAACTCAACAGAGCATGACAAGTGTTTGCATCTGTGTTTCAATTTTCTAACAAGTTTCAAAGCTTATTCCAATAAGCCTATTTCGAAGCTATGGAAGCTGCCACATGCCCTCACCTACGTCACAACAGAAAGTGGCCATAGCAAGCGAGAAAGACACAAGGGAGTTGCTAAGAAGAATGAAAAGCTTGTAAACATCAAATTTAAGATGACTGACTAACCGTTAACCTTCAAAATATGAAAGACCTGCAGACGTCAAATTTACTAAAATAAAGTGTCTGTTTATCTTTGCAAGCTTAAAACATGGATCCAAATGCATTCAAAGACCCTAAGGTATTAGGGCCAAGAGGAAGAAGAGACAAAGAGGGGGTTCTCAGTAGGAGTTATCTCCAATAGGTGAAACAGTCCACCAGGTAGGTATTTGGGCCTGTAAATAATGAAAGCACAGCTTATTTCTCCCCTTTGTAGTAAAAACAACATGGATAGCTACGCAGATAGTAGGTGATAGAATGAGTGACTCAGGATCAGGAGAGGACATTGGAGATGAATTAACATGCCACAATTAAGGTAGTTGCCCTCTTCCAGCATGGCCCTCCTTGATAGAACCAAGAATGTATCCAAGGCATTAATACACATCATGGGCCACTCCATGGGACAAAGTGCCAAGCTTCCTTTAGGCCTCTATGTAATGTAATCTCTTGTATCATTTAAAGGGGGATCTTCCATTTACTATAAGTGAAACTCTACCTAAATTAAAAGGCATCACTGAGACTTTGAGCTTAGATTGTTGTTCATATTTATTTGATTGAATGAGAAAGAAAGTTACTTGCAAACTTTGTGATGTTATAGTTTGTGCTACTTTAGGAAATTGTTCCTATGTCTATTTCTTAGAAGCATTCTTGTTTATTTGATTTAACAAGTAGAATAAGTGGAAGTAATAAGGAAGGTGTCCTGAAACTAGCTACTTTAAGACTTTGTGTTGTCATAGTTGTCTTCAGTGTGTGTTTATTTTCTATTTCTATGTAAATGACCTTGGAACGACTTTGTGCCCCCATTGTTCCTCATGTCTCACTCTTGGGCAGTCAAGGTGGAGACTTTGTACTACATCTTATATTGCTGGTTACTCTATTTTTTGTTACCAGTTACTTGTCACTACCAGAAAGATTCATGTTGTTTGTAAGAACAAGCACTTCTGAAAGAAGAGAAGTGCCATCTATCATTTCACCAAGATTTCTACTATTCAGGAAGGGATCCAGCTCTTGGTTGAATGTTACTTCTGAAAGAAGAGAAGTACCTTCACCAATCACCTAGGATTTCTCCTTTGATCTGTGAGCATCATCTCTGAAAAAAGAGAGATGGATGGTTTATCCTACCCCTGAGTACTATTTTCAACTTATATATATTGTATATAGCCCTTGCATATTCATAGGGAACCTCCCCTTGATGAGAGGAGAGATTTGTCCCCTACTGATGTAGTAAACACACACACCTAGCTGACCAATCTCCCTATGCTATGTTTGAAGAGACCTATTTTTCTCAATCAGACAGCTGGTTGACAAAATATTCACCAAACAGAACCTACTGCATCAGTGTTTTGTATAAGGGTAAGGAATTTTAAGGCTAGGAGAGAAGACTAATTCCACTTGAAAACCAAGTGGGACCCATCATGACACCAAATACAACATTAAATAGAGAAATAACCACATGAGGCAAGATAAATAGGACACAGACAAGGTTACATACATATACACTTGATGAGATCAACCATTTAGATATTTATCACTATGTGTATTCACAAAATGAGGTAAAACACCAATTATTTTATTGATTAAAGGTAGAAAAAATGGGTAGGGATTTCCATACCCAAGTGGAGGATATAATATTATCCAAAAGTGGCTCAATATATAGAGAATGTGAGAGAGGAGAGAAGAATGGTAGGATAGAGAGAGAGAGAGAGAGAGAGAGAGAGAGAGAGAGAGAGAGAGAGAGAGAGAGAGTAGACAAGTGTCCTTTGAGTTAAAAATAATATAGGAGTTGATTAATTTCCTAAGTATGTTCTATATGATATTTTTTTATCCTTTTTATATTTCCAACCCTCCAAGTGGTGTGGGAGTTGAAATGGTTGCTTGACACCTTGACTAGCTTCTTGAAACTCCTCTCCTTCTTGACATGTTGCAGGATAAGTGGCCTTCTTGGTGGTTAAATTAGTTTATTATACCTAATTTATCTGATCTTGAAACCTCTAAACTAACCCCAATAGGTTCTCTTTGACACATCACCTCTTTCTCTTGCAGGGTGTTAGGAGGACTCTTCATCTCCTTAGGCCTACTTTGCACACAAGTGTCAAGACTTGGTTTCAGTTAATTTATATCATACAAACTTCATGGATGGAATATTAAAATCATATTTACCTTAAAAAATCCATTTTGAGGCCCAAAACTAGCCCTAACCAGTCATTTTCTACCAAAACCCTCAATGAGGCCTCATTCCTTACAGCCTTTTTTCATGTAAATCTCCTTGTTTGGGAGTTGTATATATGATATTTATAAAACAATGGTATATTATATGACCTTATACCCTATTATAAATTCACACCAAATTTCATATTTATACTTTGAATGGAAGCCCATTTTTTCTGCCTTTCTCTTCTACCAATTAGGCCTGGAAAGTGGATTTTGGATCTAAATTCCTCATGCACATGTGAAACATATATAAAGTGTGTGATTCAAATTACCCATGCCAATACCAACCCTCATGTCATGTTTGGGATTCTATAACATTGTGGTTAGAGCCAAACCATGAAATAGCCAAAAAATAATCCCTTTACAAGCCTATTAGGACTACCTTAAAAATGGATTTTGTTTAGTCACTTCCATGGGTTCTTGAGATAATTATTTGATGTGAAGAGATGAAATAAGTCTTAGGGTACCTATTATAGTTATTTTAAACTATTCATATCTAAAAAATCCCTATAAAACACTAAAAACACACACAAAATAGTGCATTCATGGTAATCTTTATAGTAGTCTGTACTGCTCAAGTATAAGGGATGATGCTCAGGGGAGTTTTGAAGATTTTATGTGTCATTTGGAAGTATATATCATCAATTTGGAGGCATATAATTTAATTTCTCTCTCATCAGGTTGTTTTAGCTCTCTTACATAACATGAAAGTGGTTTGACTTCTTAACAATAGTTCATAAATCTTAGGTCATAAAACCACCAACCAATTCAAAAAATTGGAATTGAAATAAGGTATTTATCATAACCTAGAAGCTCAGGGTCTCATCCATCATGTGTGTTATGTACCATGCAAAATAAACTGCCATCTCTTGTTGTAAATGGGCATTATGTGAGGTCTAAAAGAGAATTGGGTTAGTGAGAGCTTTCCTAAGTTATAATGACCTTTTTGAGGTTTGTGGGGTACCCCTAGACACATTAAAATGTTACTCCATATATATTCCTTCATCAAACATCCCAACCATGGCACTTTCTCAAGCTTAAGGTTCTTGTACTAGTCCACCAACCATACCTTAATGGACTATATTTGACAGTTTCTTTCTTTGTCAGAATTCTAACACCTTATGAAAGTGTTTATATATGTTTCCATACTCCTCAAGTTTATCAATGTCTAATTAAATTGCACTTGACTTCACCACTATCTCTTCAAGGCATGACTATTCATAGGCCTTTGTACATGGTTAGGCCTATGCAAGGTTCAATAGAGTATGCATTTGTTTCAATCATTGTAAATTAAGTATGATATTATGATGGGATATGTTTGTTACCCTAAAATAATACTCAAGTGTCTTCCTCACATTTTATCATGCTATAGTCTCTCTAAGACTTTCCCACAGAAACACATGCTTCATTTGATAAGGTAGTGTAGACACTCAAAAACTACACATGATATCTTTTGATGTCAAACTACCTTTTGACTCTCATCTGACCTCACGTCTAGTGGACCACCTAGTTAATTAGAATCATTTACTAACTTAACCCTATCAAAACCCTAACTTAACACATTTAAATAAACCATTTAATTCACCCCTTTTTAACTTGTTTTAACCCATTTTATTTTAGCCCCTCAGCCACCGATGGTCAGCGTAACTATTGATGGTTGGCCTGACCATCGATGGTCAGGCCTCCAAGCCTACTTTAAAGTTTCAAAGCATTTATAGCTTTGAACAAGATAATTATCTCCCTAAATGAAAACTTGCATTTAAAACTAGCTTTGAAACATCATGAATTGGCAACTTTATCCCCTATCAAATTAGTAACTTTTTCCATCCTGATTAGCAACTTCATCCTATAAAAGGAGAAGAGAAGGAAGTGAAAGGGACCCAAAATCCACAATCGTGCATCTAAGCTCTATTGCATATAGTTATCTAGCATCCTTTTAGTAAGCAAGCAACATCAACAAACCCCTGAACCCCTATCAAAATAACTTTTAGAGGCCAAAGTATTATCACTCTAGCCAAATTGCTTCAGCATTCCACCAACATGGTAGATGTGTCTTTTTCTTGTTTTATTTTATTTATAACATCCCTACCCTATCAAACCCATTAGTATTTTATTTTCCATTCCCCTAATCTATAACATACCTCTATTTTCTCAAATTACCTAATTTGTAATCCTTTTTGTGATCATCTCCAAAATCACATAGGTAATCGTTGATGGTTAGCTCAACCACCAATGGTCATCTCAACCATCTATGATTACCCAACCACTAACGGTTCACCCAACCATCGATAGTCAATATGGCATAAAATAATAAGTTATTTTCACCCCTTTGACCCCAACCAGACCCTATTTTCTATGTTCTTACCTATTCACAGAGACCTTTCTAATTTGCTAAACCTAACCCCAACTATATTAGCATGAGTATTGACTCACTTTTGTTATATTTAGTGTTTTTTTTATCAATCAATTTATTGTCATCTCATCTTACATGCATTTACTTTCTGTTTATTGAATGTAAAGTTTCTTTTCTCTTTAATTATATCAATTTAACTATTATAACAGTGGATTGATGGCCTCCTAGCAAGTAATATGCTTCTTGGATCTAGATCATGCTAGGCAGTCCACTCGACCATCCATCTAACAACCCACTTTTTCTAGTGTCTTTCTTATCTAAAGGTTATTCCTTCCTATCCAAAGAGGAGTTTCGATCATCATCTGGATTCATGTATATACTTTACCAGGTATTCTTTTACACACCCTATTACTAGTTTCATTATTTACTTTCAAAATTAATAAATGAGTGAAAATTAATTGAAACATTTTGGCATGCTTGGTGGGACCCATATCCATTTTCTTCCTTTATTATTTTCTCATTAAATGAAATATGAAAATTCCTTTTTGGGCTTAAAATAAACCTTTTGCATACATTGATTGTTTGCTTGTCTTAGTTCATCTAGTAACTTAGGAGGCAAAGTAATTAATCGTATCATTCACACTTGTTATCACACAAATAATCCAAACCAAAAAACAATTAACACATCAAAACATCCATGAGATAAGGCCCAACTAGGATTTCATCACCTAGTGGTAACCCTACCCCTTCTTGGCTATCTTACTTAGATTTCACCACCAAGGGGAGAACCAACTCAGCTCTCTAGTTGAGTATAAAATCTGAACTCAATATATTTTGGCTAAGCACCTAACACCCCTATCACTGTAGTGTGTGAAATGAGGGGGTAGGCCCCAATACTAAGCCATGTATTGAAAATAAACAAAGATTTATCTCTTGAGTGCCTAAACACAACCTGAAACCAACCTTAGATTTCTTCTTCAGTACCCGATCTATAAGCCAAATTCCCTCTTCACACTTTTTAAGGCATAATCCAAAAGTTATCTAAAAAAATTTAGGATTTAATGAACTTTTAGTGTATGCATTGTTTGCTTTGAATTCTTTTATTTTGATTGATCTTTGTTTGAGGTGTGAGTTCCATCATATTATTTCCTATTTTCTCACATGGTCTTTAATAGATATTAGATGAGAAACAAAACCAATCAACCACCACCTTCTTCTTCTTCCTCTATGGAATATAATTATAATGATGAGGGTTCACCTCATTTTTCTTCCCTCTTACCAAAATCTCAGTTGTTACTGAGGGCCATACAGATTTCATCACCTTCCTTGACAACAATCTGGTGGCCCTTCAACATTATCTTAACAACTTACCTCATTGTACCTCTATTACTTTAGTTCCTCCTATGGCTCCTTATGGTATGCCTCCCCATCTTATGGTAGGTATTACCTCAACCGAACCCTTTCTAACCCAAGCCTCTTCCTCCTCTAACATCCCATCTACTACCATTACCCAAACCCAATCCAACATTCCAACCTCTAACCAAACACCTCCTACCACACTCCAAATTTTTAATATAGGGTCAACTTTACCTATAGTTACCCCTATTGCACCTACCATGGGGTTATCTTCTACCCCTATTTCTACCCTTCCCCTTATCTCAACTAATCTACCAACTTCTACACCATTTCAAAACTTGGTGCTTTCTATACCTCAAACACTTCCACTCATTAGCACTAGAGTCACCACTCAACCTCAACCTCAACCTCAACCCACTACCTCAACCATACCTTTAAGTTAACCCACATCCATCCCTCAACAAGTACCCATGACAACCTATCAATATGTCCCTAATACACAAGGGTACATAGCACCTTCCACCCAACCATTTATGTTAATCAACCCTTATGTGGCACCATATCAATCTCTTATGATCACTTACCAATATGTGGCTTCTTCCAAAATTTATATCACTTATCCAAACATTGTTTCTAGCTAACCTCAATAAAATTTACCCCTTAATTATGCAACTTCCCAACCCCAACCAGATTTGATCAAGATGTTAATAAACAAAATGACCAACTTGGATTCATCTATCTTCAAGTTTCATAACCTTTTATCTTATGATCAAATTTGTAATAAACCCATCCATCCATTAATTCCCATCCACTCTTATCCTCCTCAATGGGAATTTCCCAAGTTTTCCAAATTACATAGCAAGGAGGACCCCTAACAACATTTGAGAGCATTCCATCATTCTTGTTATTTAATCACATACGATGATGCTTTCCTTATTCAAACCTTCTCCATGTCTTTATTACAACCCACCCATGATTGGTATAGTTTTCTCCCCATGCACTCTATATTTTATTTCTCCAAACTAGGCTAAATCATTTTAGAGCATTTCTCATTAAATATCTCTAAAAAGGTTTCTATTATAGACCTCTATTCCATTAAGCAATTTGATGATGAGTCAATTGTTGATTTCATGGCTAAATGGAGAGGTCTCATCAACTAACTTTATTTCTCCTTACCCCAACCCAAATTGATTAAAATCTTCTCTTGGGGTTGTGACAAACATGTAGCCCCCACTCTTCAAGTTCAAATGTTCAGAACTTTTGATGAGACATTCACCATGGCACATAAACTAGAAAACTGGGCCATTGATGAAGGGAATTGAAATTATAGAACAAAAATTCCAGCTTTAAATCCAATGATCTTTCCTCCACTAAAACCACTAACCAATCCAATACCAAAGCAAAGGCATCTACAAAGTTAGTTGTTCTAAAAACCGCTCCACCTCCAACTATCAACCAACTGCCTTAAACCAATTCTTCTAACAAAATTGAAACAAAACCTATCTCCTCCAAAAAAATATACTCCCATTAGAGAATATTATATATCATTTTTGGACAAATTGCTCAAATCCAACCTCATCCAACTTCCACTTATTAAACCACATCAATAATTTGACCCTTCTCACCCCATGCTAGGTTGGTATAATGAGAATGACCATTATGCCTTTCACTGAGTCATAGGACATAACATTAATAGATGAAATACCTTCAAAAGTCTTGTCCAAAACTTGATTGACATTAGATAACTTACATTTTATAATCCAAATGCACTTCCTAATCAGTCCCTTGACATCTTCCACTAACATTTTCCTAATCATGATCCTTCTACCCATCACCATGACAACCAACCTGAATCATCTCACTTTCATGAGGCACATATAATAAATGTTATTAATAATGAGCCCATTGTTGAGGAGACCATTATCTCAATCACCCAAATGGAAGTAGTGAACTATCCCCTTATTCTTTTGGATACTCAAATGTAGGAATCAACTACCCCTCCCTCTTCATTTGATGGGACCTTAGATTTATCTACCTCTCCTTTGGTGAAAACACTGAAGGAAAAAACCATTGATTTAACCACCCCTTATTCTCCCCTCCACCTATTCAAGTGGTAGAACTACCCTACATTCCTTTGGACACTCAAACAAAGGAAGTAACCCAGTCCATTCTTTCACTTGGAGAAAACACACCTACTTCTCCCATCATAAAACCATCTATGCCCTCTTTGGACACTATCCCAAACCAAGAGGAGATTACCTCATCCACCCAATCACAAACTTTTGAACCTTCCCTCAAAGACAACAATAAATTATCCATTTCCTCTTCTTCACCTAAGGGCTTAATTTTTGAAACCAATGAACAAGGAACTAAACCATCTACAAGCCATTTTCTAGGCTAGTCTAAAGTTTAGATTTCACTTTCCAACCCAACTTTGATAGAGCCACCCTTTGGCATTGTTTTGTAATCCCTTACCAAAACAAATATAACTCCTCAACTTCACTTGAATCCACCCTTAAACACATTAATACCTCTTCACCAAATACCTCTTCCAAAACCATAAGTTAACCATCCTAACCATCTCCACATAAAATGGCAAAATCACCTTATGCTTCTCTTACCAAACCAATAAAGAACCTAGGAATTCTTCCAACACCTAGTCACACTCACCCCCCTTTGAAGTTTAACTTAACCCCATCTATTCCACTAAATAAAAATCCAACTAAAAAGGTAGAGTTACCCAAACCTCCACCTCAAACTAGACCCATACCACCTCCTTCCCACTTACCTTCCATCTTAATACCCCATCCTTCTACCATCCCAATTACCTATTCTTCCTCTAATAAACCATCCCCCTTTTCTCCACCTACACCCATCAAACCCTCTAGCTCTCCATCATTTTTAACTAACCTATCTACCTATACTTTCCCACCTATAGCTAAACCTTCATCATCTAAGTCTTCCATACCTTCAACCTCTAAACCAACCGTAACCAAGCAAACCCAACCAAAACCACTAAATAAAACCATTGTTCCTACTACAAGTTCTATGGTAAATCCTACACCCAAGAAGGTTCCCACTCCTAAAATAAAAAAACCACCACCTCCAACACCCTTTCTTGAATCCTACTCAACCATTTTACAATGGTTTTTTATAACCTCTTCTATTAGTTTACCTCCAATTGAACCTTTTGACCCTTCACATCCTAAGCCAACATGATTCAATGAAAATTTGATTTTCCTTTACCGTAAGACTCCTAGACATGATACAGATAACTGTAAAGCTCTCCAAACACTTATCCACAACCTTTTGGATGAATATGATCTATAAGAGGAATCTCTTTTGATCCCATTACCTACCTAACCAACCCATCCAAAAATAACATACTCCCTCACTCCCACCTATGAGTGAAGAGGAGGAATTGAAGCAAACATTGAACCCCCTTATCCACACTATTCATGTGGTTACTCAATCCCAAGCCTAATAGAAAGATAAGGGAAAAGCCAAAGTAACCATCCCATGGGCATACCCTTCAACCCCTCAATCTACCAACCAAACCAAAACATCTCCACCCTCACCTTCACAACCACTAAAACCAAAAGTATCCATTTTGGGAGGTTCTCCCTCTAATCCTTCTACATCTATACAATGGTTAGTTTTGAAACAACTTCACCAAACACAAATGAAAATGAGCCTCTATGAAATAATCAACACCTTACCCCACCATCACCAAACACTGATAGAGGCTCTGTAATCATTAGAGGTTCAACTATATGATCCTCAACCTCTTGCACCCTCTATTGGAGCCCTCCAACTTTCTTCCCTCATCACCTTTCAAGATTTTGAAATACCTCTGACTCATCTTGAGGATTTTGACCCTCCCCTTTTTATTACCACATACATCAATTAATCCTACATTAAAATGGTTATGATTGATGGAGGAGCTAACATCAAAATTATCTCCTCCCATGCATATGACCAAATTTAGTTTCCAAAAAACATCATGTTAAAAAGTACAATAATCCTTCACTCCTTCAATGATACCATGGCCACTACCCTAGGGACTATTTTCCTCCATATCCACTTGGAGCCTCTTACCATTCCCAAAATATTTTACATTAAAGAGGGAGAGTTCCAATAAATTATGTTACTCAGACACCCTTGGATATGTGTTATGAGTTTCATCCCTTCCACCTTACACTAATGTGTTGAATTTGAGCACAAAGGACAAGTTATTACCATCAAAGATAACCCTAGTCCCTTTGCCTCTTGTAATATGACATATCAGCCTAACAACATCCTCCTACCTCCTTCATCTACCTCACAACCAAATTATAACAAAACCACCCCACCAAATAAAACCATCAACACTCCCACCCACAACAGTGATGAAAATTCAACTAGCTCATTTATCCTTTCTTCCCAGATTCTTGTAGAGGACTCCTTAGAATCCACATTCTAACATCTCACCCTAGGGAATGTTGCCTATTAGCCTTGGATGCTTTACCTACTCCCTAAGAGTATGGGAACCTCAAACATGAACCTTCCTATGATCCTAATATTGGAGCTATCATCCATTTTGAACTCCCCAATAATCAAATAAATTTCATCTATGGAGGGCTTGACCATCCTCTTCTTTCTCTTATTACCACTCTTCATATCCAACCATTCACCTTTGAATTCTCCTATATCAACAAACTAGCCTTTGCCAAAGCTTACCTTTATAGGTGTGCTTGGAAGGGGTTTGGCCTTGGCCTTTATGAATATGGAACTCATGAATTACCCATAATAAAAACCCAAAAACCTCATGAGTTAGTTGATCTTGGGTTCATACCACCAGAAGAACCCACCTCACCAAAACCCATCACCACTATTGATAAGGATATTCCATCTTCACCAACCCCATCTTCTCCAAAATGTGAGGACTCTAATATCATCCCATATAAATTGTTTTTTTAATCAATACCATTAGTTTGGGGCCCCTAACCTATCAAAAGGGCAATCGAACTGCAACCCTTCCTCTAATCCATCCTAAAATGATTGAACACGATTATCCTACCATCAACACCATCCAACATCAAGATGACAATTCCATTTTCACCTGCCTCAGTAAAGGGGATTCTTCTATTCATAAATGCCTTCTTCCTAAGAACCAAACCATGCTAAATGAATCCACCATTGATGATAACTTGGGTACTCAAGATAACCCCCATATCATTAAGATTGGTCAATCCTTAAATTCCATGGAATAACAAGATTACCCTTCTTTCCTTCATAATCATAGCATGGTGTTTTCTTGGTCCTATCAGGATATACTTGGAATTGACCCTTCTATTTCCCTTCATAACATTATCACCTATTTTGAGGTTAAACTAGTGTAGAAAATGCTTCATAGGATGCATCCTCACATAGCCCTCCTTGTCAAAGAAGAACTTCAATATTTCTTATCTATCAATTTTATTCATTCCATTGACTATCCATAATGGGTTTCTAACATTGTTCCTATCACCAAGCCTATAGGGGGACTTCACCTATGCATCAAATTTCATGACCTCAATCTCATTTGCCCAAAGGATGACTTTTCTTTGCCAAACATCAACTAGCTTATTGATATTACAGTTGGCCATGAAATGTTATCTATCATGGATGGTTTCTCAAGATGCAATTAGATCTTAATTTCCCCTAAAGATCAACATATAACTTCTTTTATTACCCCATGGGGAACCTTCTACTACATGGTCATGCCCTTTAGACTCAATAATAGTGGAGAAGCCTATTAGTGGTATATGATCTACATCTTTCATGATCTCATCCATAAAATCATAGAGGACTATATGGATAATCTCCTTAGGAAATCCAAACACTGCAAAGGATCACCTAGATGTTCTCACAATCATCTTCGACTGATTAATCTATTACCATGTTTGGCTCAATCCCAAGAAGTGTATTTTTAGGGTCTTATTTGGAAATTTTTTTGGCTTTATCATTTCTCTTTGAGGAATCAAAAGAGACCCTACCAAATTAAATCAATACTAGAGATGCCTCCTCCTACTAACCTTAAATAAATCTATAGCTTGCAAGGTAAACTTCAATCAATCTGTTGCTTCATCTCCCAATTATCAAATTGATGTCAACCCTTTCACAATCTCTTAAATAAATATACTTATTTTAAGTGGACCAAGGAATGTCAACAAACCTTTGATTCAATCAAGGAATATATTCTCTATCCACCAGTCCTCATCCCTTCTGAGGAAGACCAAACCTTCTACATTTACATATCTATCACTGATCATTCCCTACGGGCAATGCTCGCAACGGGATCTTGAACTTATTAGGGAAATCAATCCCTATTCTTCACAATGACATCAATATATCATTACTACTACTAAATAGTTCACCAAGTGAGTGGAGGCCATCCCTCTTATCTCAACAAAATCCAAAAATATTATTGACTTCATCAATCACCATATCATCTATTGCTTTGGTGTTCTCCATAAGATCATCACTGATAATGGTAAATCTTTTTAAAACTAGAAGGTCCAAAGCCTTTGTGACACTTTCAGCATCAATATAATCTTTTCCTCATCCTATCATTGACAAACTAATGGGTAGGTGAAATCCTCTAATAAAACTCTCATTAAAATGATCACCAAAGTAGTAAGTGTTTTAGGTCAGGATTGGCACTTACACATCCCTTTTGATTTATGGGCCTATCACACTAGCATTCAAACCTTTCTGGGTGCTACCCCTTTCTCTCTCATCTTTGGCATAGAGGAAGTCTTGCCTCTTAAAGTATAGATTCCATCTCTTCATATATCTTTACACAAAATCCTTTTTGAGGGTGACTATCATCAAGACCATCTCACACATCTTGAACTTCTTGATAAACATCACCTCATATCACTTATTCATCTTCATGTCTATCAAGAATAAATCAAGTGTGCATACAAAAAACACCTAAAAGAGAAAGAGTTCAACATCAGAGACCTTTTCCTTAAGGAAAATCAACATGTAACTAATATGGAAAAAATAAAAAAGGGCAAGTTTTCTTTCAATTGGCTTAGACCCTACATCATAACCCATAATTATGGATCAAGAGCTTATCATTTATTTTCTCTCAAAGGCAAACAAGAACCTGAGCCTCTCAATGCTTTGCATCTACATCCTTTCTATTATTGAAACAAGGATCAAAATCCCCCTTTGTGTCTAACTTAATCTCGTCCCTTGGTTTATGATATTTTTATTTCCCTTCACCTACCTATCTCTATTTTCTTGGGAATAATTGATTACAACATAGAACCATGTGATTATCCATCATAGTTCTAGCCTAATCCTAAGCATAAATACCACAAATCTACCCATGGCATGGTTCTAAATGATACTTTTCATCTATAATCAAATGGAATCCCATGATCAATTATCTTTCAAACCACTTTCCCTCATCTATCATTAACCTTTTGTGCTAAAGTTTTGCATCTATAAAGGTAAACCTTTAAGCCTAAATAGACAAGTCCATGTCCAACCCATCATTCAAGATCATTTAGGATACCAAAATATTAGTTGGGTCCATAATCTCTAATATTATAGACTACTCCCTTGAAAGACAGCTGCCCAACACCTAAAATTTTCTTAAAGATAGACTGCTTCCTTCAAGGATGGCTATAAAAATTCAATTTTAGACCTCCCTTGAAGGATGGCTAATAAATAATCATTTGAAGCTTCCCACATTGATTAGATTCAAAAACTTATCAAAATAACAAAAAAAAAAACCTATGTCAAAATAAAAGTTAGTCATCCACAATCGACTCTTATAAGTGTTATTTGTAGACTTCCCACATCGATTAGTCTATGCATTATCCTAGTACACTGTAATCAGCTTCTATATATGGCATTGGTAGACTTCCCACATTGATCAACCTACATATCATATTAAGGCATGGACTTATCTATTATGTTTCTTTGGTCACCTATAGAAGGGGAAAGCTAACTCACATCAGGTTACCATTTCACCTATTTCCCTTTAAACTATCTATTTATCACCTATTTTCCCTTTGCACATTTTCTCAAATCAAGGGACTATGAGCTTACTTTATTCAAAGTGATCAAGACACCCTATTTCTCAATCAAAGCATGCTCTTGTGAATTATTCAATAGGCTTAATTTCACTAATTCAATCCAACTATGTTTTCTTGTTGTTAGGTCCTTACCAACCCAAAACATCATGCCTTTTCTTTGCCCTCTATTAGTTCATATGGACATATGTCTCATACCTATTATCTCTTTCTCACATTTAGTTTTTTACTTAAACTTGATTTATGTGATTTTATTATTTACTCATATCACATATCATATCCAAAAATGTAAACATCATTCTCATCAACATAATCATAACATTATGAACCAAAATTAGACCAAAGATAAACCATATCCTACCCATAAACAAAACATCAAGAACGCTAAATCATAAATAATCATAAAATATCATCATAACATCATAACAACATAATATACTCATGAAATGTCATCAACATCATCTCTACAACAATTCCAAAATATCATCCTATCTATGAAGTACATTATCACTTCACATCCTATCTATAAATCTTATCAATCAACATGCTTACATTATCTATCACCTGACCATCATTTTATCTCTAAACCATATTGTCATAAATATGTCATGAACAACATCATCAAAAATCATCTATCAACTATTTATGATCATCACAAAACTAAAATAAATAAATAAAAACAAACATCTTAATCAAAAAATATGTTTTCAACCACATCATCATGAACATCACAAACCTATGAAATATAATCAGCATCATGATCCTCATATATATCATGAAAGAACATCATATAAGTCATAATCCAAAGTAATACATGTAATAATGTATGTCTCTCTCATGTACATCTCACATCATCAACATGCAAGCCAATATCAAAGTCAAAATCATATATATCATATAGTATCAAGACCTTATGGCACCACTCCCACTAGCTCCACCTACACTTGTACCTACACTCCCATCAGGGGGTGGTCCCCCTAATCATCCTACCTACCCAACTGATGAGACCCACTACCCTAGAGTAGCCATGGAAGGACCACCTACTAAGCTAGCTTTGTACTCCTCATATCATAGCTCTTGAGGGCACCATAATAGAACTATCACCTCATAATATCTAAGCTCCTCAACTATGGCCAAATATCTCATCATAGGGATCATGTCTGGTGGCCCTTTGGGTACTACTAATGTTCCTCCCCTTTGCATAAGGGCATCTCACTCCTATATGACTAAACCAATGGTGACTCTCACTTGATCTCTCTCAACTATAATAGCAATAATTTGACCTTATAATATGGCCACCTACCCCTATAAACCTACAATCTAGGCTTGATCTATCACTAGTGCTATTGTAACCTATCCATCCTACCCTCCACCCTATCCCTATACCTATTTTGGATCTATGTCCATAGGATATTGATCCCCATCACCCCATCTAAATTTTTTGGTTTCATACCTGGCCCAATTCCATGCTATATAATCATCTATGGTAGATCTCATCAGAAGCTCCTCATGGTAAAAAAACCTCCTGTGCCTATGAATTTGAGAGTGGGAACTCAACATCCTCCCCCTTATATCATGGGAAATTTTTTGGGATCTCTTGACTGAGTCCAAACTATCTATGCACTCACTCAAATAGGATAAGCTCTATCTCCCCATCCCATCTCCCATAGATCTAGTGTTATCTCTATAGTGATAATGTGTGGTAGCTATCCCTAGGCCACCTAGGACAACCTATCTATGTCCTCCATACTATATCAACTACCACCAAACACTCCAAGGCATCCCATAACTACTTAATATCTTGGCCACCACCACCTGCACCTATAAAATCATATTCACCTCTCCATCTCATGAAACTAACTAGAAATGGCTCTTGGATAAATCCATCCTAGGGTGTCTCCACTAGCCTCAACACCCATATATGCTCATACACCTACCAATGGATCATAAACCTAATATTGATCCCATCTCAATTGCATGCTCTAAAGGCATAAATCTCTCTATAGATCTACACTAATAGCACCAGGGCCCATCCAAACATAGTCCTCCCTAGAAATATCTCAACTAGCACCCCTAGTAATAGGTATGAGAAGTATCCACTACTTGCATTAGGTACCGTGAAGTAGGATATGACCATCATCATCATCATAAGTAAACATCTATTTATAAGAGTCCTTTAGTATAAGGGTCTGTAGCTGAATCCCCCTAAGTGAAAATAAGCATGTACTTGATCTGCCCCATATATCAAATCCATGTGATAATCAATCTCTTCACTCTCTATATGGTATATTAGCTCCTCTGGAATGGGTATCCATGTAATACTTTAAATTTCCTCTAGTAGAATCATCATCTCCCTTGTTTGTAGCAAAAATGTGTTTATGGTCAGGTTTAATCTCTTAATGAGGGCCACAATCATACCCACATCTTGTGGCAAGTGACGGTAAAGAATCATCATGCCTAATCCAATTGTCTCCATATATATCCACTCATCTATAATCATCATGTCTTGAACCTCAGCAAAAATTTAAGGGACTCGATCCCTCATCTGAATCTATTAACATGACTGCATAATGATCATGTTAGTAATGGCTATTTAGTTTTCCAATTCTAACTAAATACCACCTTGGACTTACCCATTTCAACCTATTTCAACCAAAACCATTACATCTATCCAAACCTCTCAAAAAAACATATACCTCTCTCTGACACCAACCCTAACATCTCCATTTGACCACCTAATCACTTATCTTTACTAAAACCTACCCACATACCCCCAATCCTCTCTAACCCTTTTTACATAAACCTTCCTTTACTATATCTAAATCTTCCAAACTTCACAACACTTTACAAACCTTTAAACACATTAACATTTTATAGCTTTTACCACCATTTTTGAAACTTTCAACATTTCCCATTTTTCCAAACATTTCAAATATTATATAAACTTTTACACCAACATTACATCATAACACATGTGCTAATGTTAACAACCTTTCACTAATTCAAACATAATTCCAATCACACTCATTTCCACTCATTTCACAAACTATTTACACACACTTTCAACTCCTTCAACAAACCCATAAAAAATTGTACCGCCTATTTCAACATTTTACCCTTTTATATTTTATCCCCAAAAACTCCCTAACAATATTCACAAACCTTTCAACATTCTTCAAACACTACCCTTTTAACTATCAATGGTCTTTTATGGACCCTTTTCCTCCTAGGATTGACTATTGATGGTTGAGTTAAGCCATCAAATGTCACTATTTATGACTGTCAATGGCACAACTCAAACCCTCAACCTCCCCAAACACCTAAAAAATGTCTAACCCCCACAATTCCTTACCTAACCCTCTTTCCAAGCCAAACATAAACCCAACACACCCTTAACCTATCAATTTCACCTACCCCTTTTCTTCAATCTAATCTACACCATAACTAGGGCATCACTTTATCTACAACCATTTATAACCCTACCCAAAACAATTACCAACCCTATCCTTATCAAATTCAACATCACAACACCAAATTGAACTATGTTATCAATCTTATGACAACTCCTACCTCATTCCATCATTGTTGGCTTGGTTGAAGCCCTCATACCACCACATGACTATGTCCTTATCCACCCTCCATTGTGTCACCATTTAAGTCAAACTCCATGCACATAATCTACCAATCAATCACCAACACCTCATCATGTAACCATAAAAGGATAAAATTCTTTGTTGATGATCGACACTAGGGACAACCCTAAACAGTGAGAGTTAAGGTGCCCCATTGTTTTTTCTAAATCTTTAAGCACACCACCTAGGTGTTTCCCTTTTGGGAGATTACCTTATCTCCCCCAAACCAACCACTTGACCTTTTGGAACTTACCCTTCTTCAACCACCCAGTTTGACCATGTCCACCTTGACATTAGCTACATGTGACCTAAACATTTGCATATTCTATGATGACCTTTCCTTGATCTTTTTGACCACATCAACCAACCTTGCCAAGTTCCACTTTTTAAATTCACACCACCTTATGTGTGACCCAACCATTTATTTTGTTTCATAGGAGCACTTCCTACCCTAGATACCTACACATAATGTCAACCCTATTTAGGTGACTTGATAGGCATGATGCAATCATCCATGACCAATGTTGTGGACCAGTTACCCTGTCAAACATCTCCCTAAACCCCAACTTTATTATCAACATTGGTAACTTTAATCTCTATGTGATCTTGATTATCACACTTAGTCTTATTTTATGTACATGTTTGCATCTCAAATACCCAACCTTTTTATGTCACCCATATTGTGACTACCCATTTACCATTTATCAAACCCTGATCTAATTTTTATTTTACCTCATCAACTCCCAATTTGAGTGGGAACAGCTCCTCCCATATTTAGGGTAATTAGACCATGACCAAAAACCCTTTCATTTTTTTTTCAACTTGTTAGATCAAAGCTCCATTACAAAAAGGGGCAAAATGTAGACACTCAAAAATTACATATGATAGTTTTTGATGTCAAACTACCTGTTGACCCTCATCTGACCTCACATCTATTAGACTACTTAGTCAATTATACTCATTTACTAATTTGTCCCTATCAAACCCCTAACTTAACACATTTAACTAAACCATTTAATTCACCCCTTTATAACTTGCTTTAACCCATTTTATTCTAGCCCCTCAATCACCGATAGTAAGCCTAACCATCGATAGTTGGCCTGACCATCGATGGTCAAGCCTCCAAGCATGCTTTAAATTTTTAAAGCAGTGATAGCTTTGTATAATATAAGTATCTTCCTAAATAGTAAATTTCTTTTAAAACTAGCTTTAAAACATCATAAATTGGCAACTTTATCCCCTATCAAATTAGTAACTTCCTCCATCCCAATTGGAAACTTCATCCTATAAAAGGAGAAGAGGAGGAAGTGAAATGGATCCATAATCTTTCATCCAAGATATCTTGCATATAGGTATCCAACATCCTTTTATAAATGAAGCAACATCAACGGAGACTCAAAACCCTATCAATATCAATTTTGAAGGCCAAAGTATTGTCACTCTAGCCAAATTTCTTTAGCCTTCCACCAAAAAGTTACATGTATCTTTTGCTTATTTTCTTTTATTTATAATTTCCCTTCCCTATCAGACCCATCAATATCTTATTTTCCATTCCCCTAATCTATAACAGACCTCTATTTGCCCAAATTACCAAATATGTAATCTTTTTTTTATCATCTCTAGAATCACACAGGTAACCAGCAATGGTTAACCACTGATAGTCATCTCAACCATTAATGGTTGCCCAACTGTTGATGGTTATCCCAAACATTGATGGGCACTATTGATCCATAAACTCTACACTTAGATTTGAAGTGCAAATAGTTTATCTATATATTTTAATAACTCCCTTTATTAATCATTCAAATTCTTTAAAATTTCAACTAAACTTGTAAAAATGATAGGAGTTAGCAGAAAACACGGTTTTGAAAAAAAATGGATTGAAATTGTCTATGACTTGTACTTTCATTCACCATTTAACCTTTTTTTTAATAATGTTGTGTTATAGTTTTTGAAATTTGAATCACTTGCATGAGTTCATTTACTAATTAAAATCAAATTAGCAAACTAAAATAAAAACATGCATCAAATGACAAGTACCAAAAACATGAAATGTGATAACAAAGTTCAGCTCAACAATTGATGCCTACATCTCTGGGTTCACCAAAGGAGTGGACCATTTCCATTAAGGGCACTTCATACACCTGGAAACAATAAACAACTTTCCTACAAGTTGATATCTCAATGCAAAAATTCACCTTCACTGTGACTAATTCAAGCCTGGCACCTTCGAATTTTGTGAGTCTTCATAAACACCTGCAAAGTCACTCCAAAAGTCTTAAAAATCTCCTCTAAGGTTTGAAAAATACTCTTCCACTATGAAATTTGGCTAAACAGAGTATTAAGACTGTGTATTATAGCTTGAGAATGGATAAAAATCCATTAACATAAGCTTACCAAAGCTTTTACAAGGTCTTAGCCTATTAAAATAAAAACACAGTAAAAAATTTGATGATTCAAATAGAAATTCATGCCTTAAATAACACTTTGACCCCCGAAGCATAAGTGGTCAAAGCCTATCTCTTTTTTGCAATAGGTGTTAGGTTCAAAACCGTCAGCCTCCTCTTTAGCACTTTGGACTTATCTCATTATCCCACATGGGCTGCATGGAAAGCAGTTTCATTCTTTTTATAGATATGTGACCTCTTTGATATGTTATGACATCCCCTTTTAGAGGATACTTAGGTGCTTAGCTAAGCATATACTTAGGCCACCATTGGATAATGTTGGTTAGGACTTGGTCTTACACAGTTTGTGTGGTGATGGTTTGGTGGCTCGTCCATTCCTCTCGAATTGATCTCCCTCGGGCTCACCACCTTCCTCAGGCTTCATGGCAATGAACTATCCTTTAAACTCACCTTAGACCATTGGGTCATTGAGCTCTCCAAAGGACTTGCCATGTGGCTTGATTAATGAGCTTATCTCATGAGCTTAGTCATTTAACTCCACTTGGTATAAAATGTGACATGGCAAGATGAGTCACTATAATGATGTGGCATGTTGATGATGTGGCATAATCATCGAACCATTTTTTTTGAAAACCTTTCAATCTACCAAATGTCAACCTCTAATAGGTCCATATGCCAAATGTCGAAATAACATTGAAACATGTGCCACATGTTGCATTTCTTCAAGCAATCTTGTGACATTTATTGACCATCTTCAAATGGCCATAACAGGAGCTCCCGAACTCATATTTAATTCCAAACAATGCACTGGAAAGCTGTCAAAGAGATGTACAATGTGCTACCACTAAAACTCTAAATTGGAACCATTATTAGAACCCAATTTTTGATCACTCCTCCCCAATGGAAGGTTTTTGGTCTCCAAAAGTCCAATATCCCCTAAAACTGCATACTAGTATATTGCATCCATGAAAATAGAACCCAATCATAGCAAGAGATATAAACAATTGCATTAAAATGATTCATAATCAAACTACAAAAATGCCTAATCCAAAGGCATGAGTAATTGAATCTGCAACTACCAAAGTGATTACAACATATCAATTTGCCTACCCAAATGTCCCATCCTGTAAAATGGTGAATTGCCAAAAATTGAAACAACTCCCAATGTAAATACAAGATAAGTTTATAATTCCAACAACATAGAATAAATGTTGTCAGCATATTTCAATACAATTCCCTAGTATGGTACTTATATGCTAAGAAAATGCAAACAACCAAAAGTGTATGTTGCCTAACATCTAAACATGCCCAAAGGGTCTTTAAAAATGCATCTAAACATCTCTGTGTCAAAATAGATGCATTCAAAATAGCAGTCTAACTGTTAAATGTTGTAAAGAAACAACTCACAACATCACTCTACTATATCCCCAACTATTTCAAATGAGTTAATGTCTTATCCATTATTAGACTACCCATACAGTATATTCTGGAGATCAAAAACTTAGAGTTATCAAAAGGTGAGAATTGAAAAACTTCATATGGTAAACCTATCTTGAAGTGTTCCCACCAACTCTAATCTACATCTATTAAAGCTTGTTCATTCCCTTAGATGAATTAATGACCATCCTTTGCAAAAATAATGTAGTGATAATCCACTTAACCAATTCTTTATTTCTAGTGAAATTGATTGCCTCTATAGATTCATTATCAATTGCATACTTTATCAATTTGGGCTTTACCATATGTAATTGAAAAAATTGTTGACTTAACCTCCTAAAGGGATTTTTAATTGTAGGTTTTACCTTATCCTGGGTTATATTGTCAACTACATTATGGATTGAATTAGCTTCATTAACCTTAAGGAGAGGTTTGTAAATCATCTTAGTTTTAACATTACTTGAATGTGAAGATGAATGAAGCTTAAAACATCTATCAATCCTATGTCCACTCACTTTATAATGAGTGCAAACATCCTCCTTAGGTGAGGGTCCCCTTTTGCCAATTCCCAAATTAACATGAGAATGGTCTTTCAAACATGTAATCTGCTTAAACAAAGCTTTTCATTTCTAAAAAGTCTTAGCACTATGGTTATTCATCCCACAAAAAGTGCATGGAAATGATTGCATTATCTTTTGTACATTATATCTAAACTTCTTAAAAGTATCAATTGGATCAGAAGATTTAGTGTAAGAATCAGGAGCTAGAATCTCAATACCTCTTTTACCTTTACACTTTTGAACTAGTGGCCTAGAACCTTTGCTATTGAAAGCTCGTCTTCCTTTAGCCATGGAAGAAACTTCTCCATCATCCACCTGCACACTAGTATAACCCAAAACTGCATGAAGAGGTCTATGCTCAACTTGAATTGGGTTAGTTATACCTTAGCTATCTCTACCAAGTCCTCCTCCATTATAACCCATTTTAAACAATAATTTAGATCCTATGCCCTTAGTGTATCTTTCAAAATCACCAAAAATAATATTACTAGAATCTGAATCTAAAATGGTAGAATAAGATGAAGATTCCTATGGTGAAAAACTTATAGCACACTCAGTCATAGTCTTTGCATCTGAAGTAGAAGGCTTTACCTTTTCACACTCACCACATTGCAATCTAATCAAGAGCTCATCCTTGGATTCGAGCTCCGATTTTAACTTTGCCACTTGCAATTCAAGTGTAAATTTTTGGCATCTCAAGATTGCATTTTCATCTTTGATGGCCTCAATCTGTGACAACTTGCCCATGGTTTCCTACAAACACATGATTCCACACTACACACTACAATATAATCAATCTGCAAACCAATAATCCAACTATTTTGGAAGCAATTGTCAACACACAACTAGAAGCAAACCCTACATTCTAACTGCTCTGATACCAACTTGATCCGTAAACTTTACACTTAAATTTGAAGTGAAAATAGTTTATCTAGATATTTTAATAACTCCCTTTATTAATCATTCAAATTCTTTAAAATTTTAACTGAACTTTAAAAATGATAAGAGTTAGCAGAAAACATGGTTTTGAAAAAAATGGATTGAAATTATCTATGACTTGTACTTTCATTCACCATTTAACCTTTTTTTTTTCATAATGTTGTGTTATAATTGTTAAAATTTTAATCACTTGCATGATTTCATTTACTAATTAAAATCAAATCAGCAAACTGAAATAAAAACATGCATCAAATGACAAGTACCAAAAACACAAAACGTGATAACGGAGTTCAGCTCAACAATTGATGCCTACATCTCTAGGTTCACCAAAGGAGTGGATTGTTTCCATTAAGGGCACTTCATACACCTAGAAACAATAAATAACTTTCCTACAATCTGATATCTCAATGTAAAAATTCACCTTCACCATGACTGATTCAAGCCTGGCACTTTTGAATTCTATGAGTCTTCATAAACACTTGCAAAGTCACTCCAAAAGTCCTAAAAATCTCCTCTAAGGTTTGAAAAATACTCTTCCAATATGCAATTTGGCTAAACAGAGTATTAAGACTATGTATTATGGCCTGAGAATGGATAAAAATCCATTAACATAAGCTTACCAAAGCTTTTACAAGGTCTTGGCCTATTAAAAATAAAGACAGTAAAAAATTCGATGATTTCAAATAGAAATTCATGCCTTTAATAACACTTTGACCCCCGTAGCATAAGCATTCAAATCCTATCTCTTTTGTACAATAGGTTCTAGGTTAAAAACCATCAACCTCCTCATTAACACTTTGAACTTATCTCATTATCCCACATGGCCTACGTGGAAAGCAATTTCATTCTTTTTATAGATATGCAGCCTCCTTGATATGTGCCGACATCCCCTTTTAGAGGAGACTTAGGCACTTAGATAAGCCTATACTTAGGCCACCATTAGAGAATGTTGGTTAAGACTTGGTCTTACATGGTTTGTGTGGTGATGGTTTGGTCGCTCGTCCATTCCTCTCAAACTGATCTCCCTCAGGCTTGCCACCTTGCTCAGGTTTCATGGCAATGAACTATCCTTCAAACTCACCTTAGACCATTAGGTCAGTGAGCTCTCCAAAGGACTTGCCATATGGCTCAATCAATGAGCTTATCTCATGAGCTTAGTCACTTAACTCCAGTTGGTATAAAATGTGACATGGCAAGATGAGTCACTATAGTGACGTGGCACGTTGATGATGTGGCATAATCATCAAACCATTTTTTTTTACAAACCTTTAAATCTGCCAAGTGTTAACCTCTGATAGGTCCCTGTGCCAAATGTCGAAACAACATCAAAACACATGCCACATGTCACATTGCTTCAAGCAATCTTGTGACATTTATCAACCATCTTCAAACAGCCATAATAGGAGCTCTTGAACTCGGATTTAAGTTCCAAAAAACGTGCCAAAAGCTCTCAAAGAGCTCTATAGTGTGCTACCACTGAAACTCTGAATTGGAACCATTATCAGAACCTAAATTATGATCAACTATGGCAAAAAATAACAAGTTATTTTCACCCCCTTAGCCCTAACTAGACCTTATTTTCTATATCCGTGCCTATTCATAGAGAGCTTTTTGACTTGTTAAACCTGACCCCAACTATCTTAGCATGAGTATTGACCCACTTTTACTATATTTAGTGTTTTTTTTAATCAAGAAATTTATTTTCATCTCATCTTACATGCATTTGCTTTCTCATTATTGAATGCAAAGTTTCCTTTCTCTTCATTTATATCAACTTAATTTTTATGATAGTGGATTGATGGCCTCCTATCAAGCTATATGTTTCTTGGATCTAGCTCATGCTAAAAAATCCACTCAACCATCCATCTAACAACCCCCCTTTTCTAGTGTCTTTCGTATCTACAGGTTATTATTTCCTAGCCAAAGAGGATTTCCCATCATTGATTGGATTCATGTGTGTAGTTTACCAAGTATTCTTCTACATACCCTATTACTAGTTTTATTATTTACTTTAAAAATTATGAAATGAGTGAAAATTAACTAAAATAGGTAGACAAACTTATTGAGGACTATTTTATAAGTAACTAGCCTATTACCCCTATTTTGTCACCTTGTCTTCAAACTCTGATTAGTGTCTCTTGATTCTTCATGTCTTGAAGACACTGATATATTTTATACCTTTCAAACATTTACACAACCACTATCTCAAGTCTTGGAGATACTTTCAATGACTTAACAGTCCTACATCTGGTCCATTACTTGTAGTTGTTAGTTGTGTTCATTTGAGATGGTTTGTCAACTTGTTTTTCAAGATTTCCCTTACAATCATGAGACTTATCCATCTATTTCCATTTTAATGATCAAATTAAGACCTTATTATACCCTTAAAACTCTATTCTCTCATCAACATTACTATCTTAAGACCAATCCTATCAACTAGCAAGCCATAGGTGATTATCATGAGAGTTGACTATGTATTAGATTCCTAGTTCATTAGAATAAATACCTAAACCTTTCAAAATATCATTTATTCTATTGATGATACCCAAAACCTTTATCCAATCCCTAAATACCTCCTTACCTTATCAACATGACTGTCAAGTTCAATTCTTAACTGGTTGTAGGTGTTTGTGAGGAAAGACTAAGCATGAAGCTTGAATTTGTTTCTCTCAAATTACACCATGATGTTTAATGATGTTAAAACTCATTTATATCCTTCCTTAATGTATTCAATCTTCATATAACACTTTAAAATAACTCTCACAACCTTTTTTTATTATCTACACATAAAATCCTATAAAATTGATTGTGTATGTAGTGGAGTTAGGCCTTTTATGACTTTATATATCCTTATCTAAATTCCAATGACTCTATCATGCTATGATGGTGTATTAAGAATCTTTTTAGTGTCTTGAATATCCTTGATTTATCCACAATCTTATCAACACCCCTGTTAAAGAAAATTTATCATTTGTACTATAGGTATGTAGTTGATTATATTCAAGGATTTAACTGTGCTTTAGGATATTCAAAATAATTCCAAAACTTCCTTAAGGATTTTCTCTATTGTTGAAATTATATAAACCCTCTTAATTTATTGAAACTTCAAATCTCATGGATAACTTTGTTAAGGAAAATTTTCACATGTTTGTAGGTGTAGATGGTTATGTCATTGGTCTTGAAATATCCTTTTCAACTCTATATGGTGCTCTAAACCATTCATCCTCATTAGTATTCATTGTAATTACATTTCCAAGTTCAAATAATTTTTAGTGTATTTTAAAAACCTTTATGTTCATCATTTCTCTACATATAGTCTATAGGTTAGTGAAGGTGACTCTATGATAGGCATTGTTATTCAACTTTTGACTTTCAAACACTTGGAGACCTTAATATGTCCATGACCTCCTCAACTTGAGTTCAATATCAGTGATATCATGCCTTGAGAACCTCCATGAGACATTGACACCATGAACATCCATTGAATTTGCAGACCTATAGGTGGTTGAAGATGACTGTCTAACAACCTTAGAAGTATTGAAACATTGGAGAGTGCAACATGACTGATTGTAATTAAAGGCCATTACCACCATTGGATTAACACATCAAAAATGAAGAAGAAATCTCAAAATATTTTAAATGAACATTCAAACACTCAACACATTTTGTTATACAAAACATAGTCCACAAAAGATGAATGAAGATATGACTTTATCTTCAACTTGTATGAAATACTTGGGTGATCAAAAAGACTCTTGATGGATTGAGAAGAGAATACAAGACTAAAAAAAAACAATCAGATGAATTAGACCACCTGAAGAGCTCAAAAACATAGAAAAAAATACCAGTCATCTTAGACTATGGACAAGAGTACTTTACTTGCCAAAATACTATCCAAATGTGCCACCATGATAAATTAATGTATGTGAGTCATCTAAAAACGTCTAATAACATACTCCAACTGATTTCAAGTATCTTGAATTAATATTTTGCACAAGATTTTATCTAAACTTAGCATGTGGGGTTTTGAGTTCTCAAAAATAAATCTATGATCTTAGCGATTGTTCATAAATATATGAGAATTAATCCAATTACCAATGCTACAAATTATAATCCCATAAGGTTCCTAAACTTTGGCCAAAATCTTATCCCCCAACTCTACCTATACACCCTCTACCATCTACTTGAAGTTGGCCTTCACAAGCTTGTGAAGGGGATGATGAGAGAGAGTAGGCTATGTCTGCAACCTTGGATTTTGAAACTTACTCTTAGGATGGTTTCTAACCTATAAAATTCTCAAGGACATTCTATATTTGTTTTCTCTTGCAAGTGACTTCAAGAATCTGTACAACTTCCTCTATCTCCTCAAACAAGTGTCAAAATCAAGAATTTGATCTTTTCTAACTCATTTGATAGGTGTGGTATTTTTATAACAAATCTAAGATATTTTTAAATTGTATGTTATGTATTTTCTCTTTGGGGAAACTTTGACACACATAAAGTTAGCCAAAATCCTCTTTTTATGAATTTTTAACACCTGTAAGCTAGCAAATGGTCCTTAAACACTTCAAAACTTCATGAGATGTTTTTAGAAGATATTTAAGACATTAAAAAAATTAATAAACCCATATTCACCTATGACACATATTTTAAGGCATCACAATTGATGCATTTGACCTTTTTTTACTTAGGAGACCCAAATAGACCAAAACACATAAAAGAGACTTACCTTAATCTTTTCAAATTTACCTTAATAAATGCTAATAAGGTTATTTGGACTCAACTAGGACCTATTAAATCACCTAAGTTTCAATTTTTTTCCTACTTAGGGGGTCAAAATTAGATAAAAAAATTTGTGACTCATAGGGGTAGTATGCCTACTATGCTGACTAGACTAGTAGCCTTGTCCTTCCATTGGGATATGGAGTTAATTACACTCTAAGACAACAAGATTAGACCTTGAAACTTGACTAATAATACAAATTTATTACCCAAAAACACACAAAATTAATACACACAAAAAATTAAGTAAAGGAAAACATACACATGTACTAACAAGCACTTAGGGAACACAACAATAACTTAAGCAAACTAGACTATATATTGTCATGTCCCCTTTTCAATTGACATGTTCTGAGTTCATGGTTAGTCTATTATGCGACCTTCGTAGGCTAATAAGATGGATAGAGGGTCATAATGGAGCTTGGCTCGACTTTGATTCACAAGATTTCTACATTTGATTTTCATTCAGGGTATTTCAGACACATTTGGCTTGAGCTCCTACTTTTTAGGGATATTTGATATGCAGCGGAGCGCCTTTATTGTGGTATGGTTATGTGCGGAATCACTCCCTGATTCACTAGCTTCGATCGGTTCGTGGATCCGACATGTATTGAGGGAGATATTAATATTTGATTGATTTAATCAAATATTAATTATTTAGCCTAATTTTAATTAGAAACCCTAATTCTAATTTAAGAAACCCTAATTAGGGCAAGCATATCTTTTGAGGGTATAAGGGTTTCTCATGGAGGCCATTGTGGATTATGCTATTGAATATTGATATTGATTTTGAGAATTTCTTCTGTGAAGACTGAGCCTAGGGTTCAAGGATTCCATTTGCATTGGAGAACGTTCCCTCTTCAGTGTGTGCAATTAAGAGGCTGTGGAATATCAGCTGATCTATTGCCAAAGTGAGAGATAGCTTCATCCAGAAGTTATCACAGAATTTCAGGTTTGAGAGATAACTTCACACAGAAGTTATCACAGATATTCCAGGTATTTATTGCTTTATGTGTTGATTCAATAAATTATACAGCTAGAGATCTACTGTGCTAGAGACATATATCTTCAGATCAGGGGTTGAAAACAGGGAAGTTGTGCTTAACTTGCGGTCATACAGAATCCGTACGGGTTCGTACAGATCAGTGCAGGAACCGACCTCGGCAGATAGAGGGTTTCAGTGACCGACATCGGTCGACTGAAGACAGACGTCGGCAGAAATCCGACCGGCAGAGACCGACGTCGGCGAGATATCGACCGACGACGGCGACTGTGTGTTGACACATAAGGGCCGAGACTTTCCAGAACTCAATTTGCACTTCCAGATTTGCAAAGCCAGGGTTTTCAAGACTGTATTTCATATTTATATGCATATTAGAGGACTGCAATTGTAATAATTTAGAAGGACTAGTGATACAATCTGTAATTTGTTATTAAGAGACTATATTATTGTGATCTTTCTGAATTTATTCAACAACGATTATATCTTGGTTCAAATTTTTTGTGTTGCTATATTTCTTGTTTAGAAGGGGATATTACAGTGGTATCAGAGCTTTGGTATTTGGTATCATAGTTTTAGGTCTTTCATATATCCCTATTGGTAGGGGATATTACAGTGGTATCAGAGCTAAATCCTGCCAGCCTGAGGGTCTATAGATCTTATGCAGCCACAAGAGTTGGGACCACATAGGTATAACACACGCAGCCGAGCCTTGCTTGAAGGTATCCAGTTGTTAGATCAGAGACCGATCATCATGAGTGACAGACGTGAGGGCAGCCCACCCAGGGGCCACAGGTATGATGTTGATCAGGCCACCAGAGAGTTTCAGCGTGCTATGATGATAAGCCAACAGCAGATGACTCAGACACTACAGGGACTTATGACCATGATAGAGAGAATGAATGCACCTGATGGACAGAATAGGGACCAAAAAGATGATAGGAGTGCTACGGTTAATCAGAGACCACAACAGACTCACTCCAGAACAGCTGATAGACCTACACGCCCTACATTTATTCAAGAAGAACCAGAGGTACCAGCAGATGAGGACGCAGGGAATTCTCCATTTGCAGATGTTTACATGGCTGCAAATGATGAGTGGGACTTATTACCTCCTCATATCCAGGAGAGAACAACCTTTGATCATTTTGTCAATTTGAGGAGAGAGCACTATAGATTGGCTAGACAGGACAGGAGACCTAGAGTCCAATTCAGTGAGCTACAGAAGGCTACTGGTAAGCTTTCTTTGACTACTTTTGACGACAGCGGTAAGATGACAGCTCAAGCTTGGGTTCATAAGCTTGACACCTTTTTGGCGTTGAGACCAATGTCAGAGATAGATGCCATCAAATACGCCACTTTGCACTTAGATGGAGTAGCACATGATTGGTGGTACCATGGTATGGTAACACTCCAGCATAATCAAGTGACAGAGTACCAGGACTTTGTGGATAGATTGGTTGAGCGGTTTGACAGGAGAGATCCTGAGGTTTACTTCCGAGATCTGGCACAGTTGAGACAAACAGGTAGCTTGGAGTCCTTCATTGGTGAGTTTCAGAGATTAGCAGTCATGGTACCCAATATTTCAGAGCGTAGATTGGTAGTTCTCTTCATAGAGGGATTGACAGAGCCATTGAGGGGTTGGATCAAAGCCTTTGATCCTCCTTCATTACAGGTAGCTATGAGGAAGGCACGTGATATGGAGATGGCAGCCCCATCCAATAAATTTAACACCAAAGGTACTTCTTCTTCTAGAGACCATAAGCACTCCCACGGGGATACGGAGAGACCGGATTTTAACATAGATAAATCCGGAGTTAAAAATGATTCAAAGGCCAATCCAGCAGCACCACCTTTGGATCGTGAGGCGCTTAATGATCTACGCAGGAAGAAGCTTTGCTTCTACTGCAAAGGACCATATGATATCCATCACGATTGTCCTTTGAGGCCTAAGGGCAAGGCGAATCGTATGATGTGGATATATTATGAGGAGTCAGATTCTGAGGATTCTGAACAGCATAACAGTGCTGAGGGGGCAGAGGCAGAGGCTTCAGGGCCTAATGTAGAGGCAGAGTTAGAGCTTCACCTACAGGAGGCTCGCATATCTAGCATACAGTCAGATGAGTCATTCAGACTCCGTGGAGTTTTGGCAGGGCAGAAGGTTATCACCCTTCTTGATACAGGAGCCACTCACAATTTCATAGATGCTAGGTTTGTGGAGAAGCGTGGACTCACTACAGAAGGTTTCGAGGGCATCAGAGTTAAGGTAGCCGATGGTCACACTCTTAAGTGTGAGCGTATGATTAGAGACCTCCCATTGCGCTTGAACAACTATGAGTTCAACGCTGATTATTATGTGGTAAACATGGGGGATATAGACTTAGTCTTGGGTATGAAGTGGCTTCATTCATTTGAGGAAGTTACTCTTCGTCTCAAAGACATGGAGGTTCTCTTTAATGTTGATGGGATGACACATATTCTTAAGGCAATACGGGGCAGCAGCTTCAGATATATGTTTTTTCATCGGATGGAGGTACCTATACCACATAACATGATAGAGGGTGATGACAAGAGCACATTGGCACCAGTACAGGAGAGGTACGAGGACGAGCTTGGTCTTGAGGTGAGTTCAGTTCAGGAGTTGTCACATGTGGTGAGGACTCAACTTTCTGTTACAGTCAGGTCACAGGTTGATGATGATATGACTATGTCTAGCCTTCACAATCCAGTTTTAGATATTATTCAGGTACGGAGTTTGCTTGCTGATTGTCATTTATGGATTGGATGTTGGAGTGCTTATCTTAGTACAAGAGATGATGTGACGCCATTACATGAGAGTTGGGATGGACATGGCATGGGGTTCGTGTTAATTGACAGTGGTGGAGATCCTAACTACATTTGGGATCCAGGTGGGTTGATTGATTTGTCATTCAGTGATTGCTTGAGGGCAAGCAATTTCAGGAGGGGCAGATTGTCATGTCCCCTTTTCAATTGACATGTTCTGAGTTCATGGTTAGTCTATTATGCGACCTTCATAGGCTAATAAGATGGATAGAGGGTCATAATGGAGCTTGGCTCGACTTTGATTCACAAGATTTCTACATTTGATTTTCATTCAGGGTATTTCAGACACATTTGGCCTGAGCTCCTACTTTTTAGGGATATTTGATATGCAGCGGAGCACCTTTATTGTGGTATGGTTATGTGCGGAATCACTCCCTGATTCACTAGCTTCGATCGGTTCGTGGATCCGACATGTATTGAGGGAGATATTAATATTTGATTGATTTAATCAAATATTAATTATTTAGCCTAATTTTAATTAGAAACCCTAATTCTAATTTAAGAAACCCTAATTAGGGCAAGCATATCTTTTGAGGGTATAAGGGTTTCTCATGGAGGCCATTGTGGATTATGCTATTGAATATTGATATTGATTTTGAGAATTTCTTCTGTGAAGACTGAGCCTAGGGTTCAAGGATTCCATTTGCATTGGAGAACGTTCCCTCTTCAGTGTGTGCAATTAAGAGGCTGTGGAATATCAGCTGATCTATTGCCAAAGTGAGAGATAGCTTCATCCAGAAGTTATCACAGAATTTCAGGTTTGAGAGATAACTTCACACAGAAGTTATCACAGATATTCCAGGTATTTATTGCTTTATGTGTTGATTCAATAAATTATACAGCTAGAGATCTACTGTGCTAGAGACATATATCTTCAGATCAGGGGTTGAAAACAGGGAAGTTGTGCTTAACTTGCGGCCGTACAGAATCCGTACGGGTTCGTATAGATCAGTGCAGGAACCGACCTCGGTAGATAGAGGGTTTCAGTGACCGACATCGGTCGACTGAAGACCGACGTCGGCAGAAATCCGACCGGCAGAGACCGACGTCGGCGAGATATCGACTGACGACGGCGACTGTGTGTTGACACATAAGGGCCGAGACTTTCCAGAACTCAATTTGTACTTCCAGATTTGCAAAGCCAGGGTTTTCAAGACTGTATTTCATATTTATATGCATATTAGAGGACTGCAATTGTAATAATTTAGAAGGACTAGTGATACAATCTGTAATTTGTTATTAAGAGACTATATTATTGTGATCTTTCTGAATTTATTCAACAACGATTATATCTTGGTTTAGATTTTTTGTGTTGCTATATTTCCTGTTTAGAAGGGGATATTACAGTGGTATCAGAGCTTTGGTCTTTGGTATCATAGTTTTGGGTCTTTCATATATCCCTATTGGTAGGGGATATTACATATACAAACTAACTTGAATCAAAATTTCTCCTCCTGGATCAAAAGGAATGTTTTCACCATCTTATACTCCATGAAACTAATGAGTGCATGAATTAACTTTCTTTTTGAGCTTTTGATTTTATGTCTCCAATCTCTTTGTCATGACCTTTAATGCAATAATAACATATGCGAACATATCACTTATGAAGGTGAATTCTTCTTATGACTCAACAATCTCAATCTTCTCATGAGACTCCTCAACTACAACCTTGTCCAATAATGCTTCATCTAGTCATGGTTCTTTAACTTTCATGGTATTTTGAATGAGATTAGGCTTTCCATGAACTATTGCAAGCTCATCAAGATCTTAAAGGAGCTTAGCATACTCAACCTAATCCTCATACTTATTACTAATGAAGACATCTTGAACAATATATTTGTGAACATGATCTTTAACCTTGAAAATACCTTCAAGATATTTGAGGAGATCAATATGTTACTACCAATCATCTTTATCTTCCCTCTCTTCAATAACCACAACTTCTTCAACTTCATCTTATTGATCATTGTGTACTTGACCAACTTCATCTTACTTTCTTGAAAAGTCTTCAACCTCAAGGTTGGTTCAAACTCATTCAATTTTAGTAGTTTTTAGGTTATCATATTGTCCTTCAAGAGGGAATGCATCTACAATAATGTCTTCAACCTAACCACTTGAACAATAAGAGGTGTAAAATTTGAAGAACCTCAAACCCTTCACATATCTCATTGAATCTTTGCCATAAGTCATCTTCTTCCATGGAATGGACAACATCTTCATTTTATATTGATTTTTCAAAATCAACTTCTTGATCATGGTCATAAGACCCAACAAACTTAGCTGATGTGATATTCTTTTCTAGCACCTTCTCTTTCATTCCTTGATAAAAACCTTCACTGACATCTATAACTTGATCTTGATCATCTTTTTATTCACTCAAGAATATGGATTTACACTTATCTTCACCAATGGGGTCCCTATATTGAACTCTTTATCATAGGCACTTAAGTCATCTTCTTGATCCGATGCAAATTTGGATTGATCTTCTTCACTTATCCCCCATAGGATGCATTCTCCTTCAAGAAGGGATGAGGTGGGAAAGTGGTGAATAAGTTCATGATTTGGAGAGGGAGTATGAGGTTTGGTGAATGTTTTATGAATGGGCATGGGGATGGAAGGAGTATTATTGTAATTTAGGGTCTTGGAAATGGGAGACTCTTGAAATAATTCTTTGAAAGAGAGAAGGTTCATATTTTCCATAGGTGTTCCATTATCTTCATCAACCACCTCATCATTCTCATAGTCTTCTTGAAGTTCATTGTCATCTATAACTTGATCATCCAACTTCTCAAACAGGGCCTTTTCTTATCTTAAATGTTTTTTTGGATTGACTTCCATGAGGGAACAACTATAGGTTCATAGGGAGAGGGAAATGAGGTTTGAAAGAACACAAGGTCTTCTTTCTTGACATCAACTTTTTGGTCCTCACTCTCTTCATATTTCTTTCCCCAAAACTTCACTACTTAGTTCCAAGTTAGAACTTTTAAGATATTAGGCACTTTTGACAATTGGATTGGATCTCTTAGAGGCTCCTCTTTAGGATAGTGAATGGTTTCATAAGGATAAGGGGAATAATAAAACTAATATGGAATACAAGTGGGTTCTTGAAGAGGGGATGAAGAGACTTGCATAGGTTCAAATTATTCCACAAGAGTTGGCATGGTATAGTTAGGAATAATAGTCAAAGAAGGCCTCCAAGATGAAGATATCTTATTTTCATGAGAGATAATAGGTGTATCTTAAGTATGACTTGGATTAAAAATAGGTTTACTAAGGATAGGAGATGATGATTAAGTTTGTTTGGATTGGTTCTCTTGATTCTCCCACCTCTCTAATCTATTTATCCACCATTAGATGAAGGTTCTAATTTCACTCAATTCCTCACTCATAACATATTGGGTTTCCTCTCCAATAAAATCCACTTATCCATCAACATTTAAACTAACTTTATCATCTTCTCTATAATATGAAAAGGGATCACATCAAGCTATCTATCCTTCTTACTCACCACCTCTTTTGATTTTAAAAAATTTGGCCTAAGTGCCAATAAGAATATGGTATGGGAAAAATAATTTTGAGATGGGATTGAATAAAGAGAGGAGGAGTTTTGAACCATATAAAGAGAATGTAAGAAAACCATAGGATTGGTATGACTCATGATAAGGTTGATAGTAATCAAAGTGAGGTTGATATGGATCATAGGGATAGTAGAGGTCATATTGAGGCTGATACAAAGGTATAAAAAATAAGTTATCTGCATACCCAGCCATCCCAATTTCATGAGTTAAAGTAAAACATAATCTACTATCAAACAAATTCATAATAAGTACCTAGGCTGCTTAGAACTAGTTGATTGTATTTAGAGTCACCATTGGGGTTTGGTTAAGTGCCTCTAAAGGTTGATAGGTAGAATAATACACCAAAATTATTCCACTCCTTTAGACCTTAAGTCCCACTAGGTATGATAGAACTTTTATAACCAAATTTCTCACCCTAGAAGAAGGTTATTCAAACCTATCCAACTTTGGTGAAACATGGGATTAACCCTAGACCTATATGTTGTCTAAACCAGGGGTAAACCTATCGATTAAATGGTTAGCTCCCCTTGATGAATCACTTATGCTAAATTTCATTACTCTCTTTCTTTGAAAAGGGGGAGAAATAACTAAAATAAACCTAACTACAATGGTGGTGCACCAAACTTTATTGACCACTACCACACATTACACAATGTACTAAGACCTACAAGATAACATGAACATACACACATCCTCGATTTAACCTACCACATCAATGTTTTGTAGAAGGTTAAGGAATTTTAAGGATAAGAGGGAATAATAATTCCACTTAAAACCCATAATCAACCCTTGATGACACCAATTACAACCTACAATAGATAAATAACCACATGAGGCAAGATACATAGGACCAAAAAAGGGTGACATACATCTACACTTGATGAGATCAACCATTTAGAGATTTAGCACTACATGTAATTATAGAATGAGGTAAAACATAATTTTTTTATTGATAAAATGTAGATAAAATGGGTAAGGATTCACCATACCCAGGTGGAGGATACAAACTTAGCCAAAAGTCGCTCAATATATAGAGAATGTGAGAGAGGAGAAAAGAAGGGTGTAGGAAAGAAAGAGTGGACAAGTGTCATGTGAGTTAAAAACAAGATATGAGTTAGGAATATACCTCAATAGGTCTTAGATTATATGTGTTTCTCTTCTTTAGATATTCCAACCCTTCAAGTGGTGTGGGAGTTAAAATGGTTGCTTGACACCTTGACTAGCTTCTTAAAACTCCTCTCCTTATTGACATGTTGAAGGACTTGTAGCATTATTTTTGTTCATATTAGTTTATTATAAATATTTAATCTAATCTTGACACCTCTCATCTAACCCCAATAGTTTCTCTTTGACACATCTCCTATTTCTCTTGCAAGGTGTCTAAAGGACTCTTCATGTCTTTAGGCCTACTGTACACACAAGTGTCAAACTTGGTTTCAATTAATTATATCATATAAACTTCATGTATGGACTATTAAAATCATATTATACCTAAAAAACCCCATTTTTAGGCCTCAAACTAGCCCCAATAAATCATTTTTTACCAAAAGCCTCAATTAGCCTCATTCATTGTAGCCTTTTTTCCTACAAATATCCTTATGTGGGATTTGTCCACATGATATTGACAAAATAATGGAATATTATAGGAACCTATATCCTATTATATATACATACTAAATTTCATCTTTATACTCTAAGTGGAAGCCCATTTTTTATGCTTTTTCCTTCTACCAATTAGGCCTAATTAGGCCTCTAGGCTTCGAAATTGGATATTGGCTATAAACTCCTCAATCACATGTGAAACCTATGGGAAGTGTGTGATTCACTTTACCCATTCCAATCCAAACATCCATGTCAATTTTAGTATTCTAAAACATTTTGCTTATAGCAAAACCATGAAATGGCCAATAACAAGCCCTTCACAAACTTGTTTGGACTGTCTTGTAAAATAGAGTTTGTTTAGTCACTTCTAGGCATTCCTAAGAAAATTTATTGATTTGAGGAGATGAAATAAGTCTCATGAGACATATTCCAATGATTAAAAAGTTTCCATATCTTCAAAATCCTTATAAAACACTAAATAACACATAAAATAGTGCATTTATTACAATTAGTATAGTATTTTATATAGCTCAAGTACATGGGATGATGCTCAAGGGAGTTTTGAATATGTAATGGGTCATTTAGAAGTCTATCTCATCAATATGGAGGCATACAAAGTGGTTTGGCATCTTAATTATAATTTATAAACCTCAGAGCATGAAACCACCAACCAATTCTAAAAATTAGAAGTGCATTAAGGTAGTTAGCATACCTAAGAGCTTAGGGTCCCATGAAGCATGTGTGTTTTGTACCAAGAAAAATAAATTGCCATCTCTAGTTACAAATGGTCATTTTGTGAGGTTTGATAGAGAATTGAGTTAGTGAATATTTCTTAAGTTTGGAATAATTTCTAATGACCTTATTGAGTTATGTGGGGTCCCCATTGACACATTCCAATGTTCCTGTAGCTTCCCTTCATCAATATTTCTAACCATGCCACTTGTTTAGGCTTAAGTTTCTTGTACTAGTTTTCCAACCATACCCTAATAGATTGCATGTGTTATTTTATTTATATATCATAATTAAAAAAACTTATGCAATTATTTGTATATGTTTCCATACTCCTCAAGGATCTCAATGTCTCATTCAACTCCACTTGACTTCATCACCATCTCTTCAAGGCATGACGGCCCATAGGCCTGTGTATATGGCTAGGCCTATGCAAGGTTTAATAGAGTATTCCTATGTTCCAATCACTATATCTTAAGTATGATATTTTGATGGGATATATTAATTACCCTATAATCATACCCAAGTGCCTTTCTCACTTTTGATAACGTTACAGTCTCTCTTATACCTTATTATAGAAACATAGGCCTCATTTGATAAGGCAGAAAGACTTGTTGAGGACTATTTTGTAGGTAACTAGCCTATTACCCCTATTTGGTCACTTTTTATTCAAAATATACTTAGATTCTTTTAAATATCTATGTTTTAAGGACACTAATATTTTTTCTATCTTTCAAACATTTACACAACCACTATCTCAAGTTGTGGAGAGACATTCAATGACTTAATAGTACTAGAATTGGTCTATTGCCTATAGTTGTATCCATTTAAAATGGTCTATAAACTTGTGTTTAAATATTTCACTTATGATCATGTAATTTTCCATATATTTTCATGATAATGATCAAATTAACACCTTATTAGACCCTTGAAACTCTATTCTCTCATCAACATTACTATCTTACGACCAATCTTGTCAACTGACAAGCTATAGGTGATTATCATGAGAGTTGACTATGTATTGGATTTTTAGTTCATCAAAATCAATACCTAAACCTTTAAAAATATTAGTTATGATATTATTGATACCCCATACCTTTTTCAAATATTTAAAGACCTCCTTACCTTGTCAACATGACTGTCGAGGCCAACTCCTAACCGGTTATAGGTGTCTGTGAGGAAAGACTGAGCATGAAGATTGAGTTTGTTTCTCTCAAATTACACCATGATGTTTTATTATTTTAAAAATAATTTATATCCTTACTTAATTCCTACAATATTCATATAACACTTTCAAATAATTATAACAACCTCTATTTACTATCTACACATATAATATTGTGTAGAGAACTGTCAAGAAAATTGATTGTATATGTAGTTGAGTTAGGCCTTTCATGACTTTCTATATCCTTCTCTGAATTAAAATGACTTTATCATGATCTTATGTCTTAATAATTTTTTTAGTGTCTTGAATATCCTTTCTCTATCCATAATCTCAACAACACCCTTGTCAAGGTAAATTTGTCATATTGACTGTAGGTATTTAGCTAACTGTATTCAAGGACTTAATTATGCTTTAAGGCCTTCCTAAATATTTAAAACAAGTCCCAAAATTATTTAAGTCTCTATTATATTATTTAAATTTTGAAACCCTCTAATTTTTTTGCAACTTTAAATATCATGGACAACTTTGTTAAGGCAAATTTTCACATGTATGTATGTGTAGATGGATGTGTTACAGGTCTTGAAAAGACCTTTTAAACTTTTTATGGTGCTCTAAACCATTCATCCTCAACAAGATACATTATCATTTTAATTCCAAATTTTAATCATTTTCAAGGTATTCTAAAAACCTTTATGTTCATTGTTTCTCTATATATAGCCTGCAAGTGAGTGAAGGTGACTGTGTACTAGGCATTATTATTCAACTTTTAAATTTCAAACACTAGGAGACCTTCATATGTCCATGACATCCTAAAATTTAGTTCATTATCACTAATACCAATTATTGATAACCTCCATGAGACATTAACACCACAAACCTCCATTGAATTTGGAAACCTATAGGTGGTTAGATATGACTGTTTAACAACCTTGGAAGTATTAAAACTTTGGAGGCTGCAACATGATTGTTTTGACTGAAAGACCATTTCCACCATTGGACCAATAATAAAACATTAATAAAAAACCTCAAACTCTTGTAAATTCATATTCAAACACTCAACACACTCTTCTATATAGACAACATTCCTAGATAATCCACAAAAGATGAATGAAGATATGACTTTCTCTTCAACTTGTATGGAATAATTGGATGAAAAATAAAACTCATGATGGATTGAAAAGATAATATAGGACCATGAAAAACCAATTAGATTCACTAGACCACCTGAAGAGCTCAAAAACATAGAAAAAACTACCAATCATCTCAGACTATGGACAAGAGTCACTTTACTTTCCAAAATACTATCCAAATGTTCCATCATGATGAATGAAGGTGAATGAGGCATCTAAAGATATATGAGAACACACTCTAACTAATTTCAAGTAGCCATTAATTCATAATTTTCACTAGAATTGATCTAAACTCAACCTGTGGGGTATTGATTTATCAAAAATTAGTCTAGGCTCTTATCAATTGTTCATAAATCTAATATTAATAATCCAAAAACCAATGACTCAAATTGGAATCCCATAGGGGTCCCAAAATTTGGCCAAAATCTTATCCCCCAACTCTACCTATACGGCCTGTACCATCTACTTGAAATTGGCCTTCATAAGCTTGTGAATGGGATGATGAGAGAGAGAATAATATGTCTAAAACTATGGAGATTAAAAATTCTTCCCAAGATGGTCTCTGATATGTATAAGTCTAAAGGATGTTCTGGATCTATTTTCTCTTGCAAGTGACTTCAAGAGTCTATACAACTTCCTCTAATCCTCAAATAAGTGTTAAAAATAAGGAATCTAACCTTTTATTATTCCTTTGATAGGTGTGGAATTTGTATAAATGATCCAAACTCTTTTTAAAGTGTATGGTACGGATTTTATCTTTGGGTAAACTTTGATGCACATAAATTTAGCCCAAATACACTTTTTATGCATTTTTAACACCTCTAAACTAGTAAATGGTCATTAAAAACTTCAAAACTTCATGAGATGTTTTTATAATATGTTTAAGACATAAAATAACATGAATAAACTGATAATCACATATGACACATATTTCAAGGCACCATAAATGACCCTTTTTGACTTAGGAGACCTAAATAGACCAAAACACATAAAAGAGACCTTAATCTTTTCAAACATACCTTAATAAATGATAATAATGTACTTTGGACTCAACTAACACTTCCTAAATCACCTAAATTTCAATATAAGGATCCTATTTTAACTTGGGTGGTCAAAATTGGATAACATTTTGGTGACTCATAGGGGTAGCATGCCTACTATGCTGAATAGACTAGTAGATTTTTCCTTTTATTGGGATGTGGAGTTAAATGCACTCTAAGACAACAAGATCAAACCTTGACACTTGACTACCAAGATAAATTGATTACCCAATAATAATAAAAAAATACACACACATAAAAGCAAAGTAAAGAAGACACACCCATGTGCTAATAAGTACTTAGGTAATATAACAAGAACTTAAGCAAACTAGACTATATACAAACTAACCTAAATCAAATGTTATCCTCCTAGATCAAAATGGAATTTTGCACCATCTTTTACTCCATGACATGAAGGATTATAGGAAGCAAGTTGCCTTTTGAGCTTTGGTTTTGATGTCTTCAACTCCTTCATGTTTTTCAATCTCTTTGGCATGACCTCCAATACAACAAAAATATCTGCAAACATATCACATATGAATGTGAATTCTTTTTTTGACTTGACAATATCAATCTTCTCATGAGACTCCTCAATTGAAACCTTGTCCAATAATGATTCATCCAAGCATGCTTCTTTGAATTTCATGGTCTTTTGAATGAGATTAGGCTTCCCATCAACTGTTGTGATCTCATCAATCTCTTTAAGGAGATTATCATGCTCAACCCAATCCTCATCATTTTCCTCAAAGAAGACATCTTGAATAATCTCTTTGTGAACATGATCTTCAACCTTTCAAATACCTTCAAGCTCTTGGAGGAGCTCAATATGTTGTTGGAAATCATCTTTACCTTCCCTATCTTCAATAATCACAACTTCTTCAAGTTAATCTTCTTTATCATTGTGTACTTGACCAACTTCATCTTGCTTACAAATCTATTCTCTCATCAGCATTATTATCTTAAGACCAATCTTGTCAACTGGCAGGTTATAGGTAATTATCATGAGAGTTCACTATTTCTTGGCTTCTTAGTTCATTAGAATCATTACCTAAACCTATAAAAATATTGGTTATGTTATTGATGATACCCTAAACCTTTATCCAAGCCCTAAATACCTCCTTACCTTATCAACATGACTGTCAAGGCCAATTCCTAACTATTTGTAGGTGTTTGTGAGGAAAGACTGAGCATGAAGTTTGAGGTTGTTTTTCTCAAATTACACCATGATTTTTTATGATGTTAAAACTAATTTAGTTCCTTCCTTACTTCCTTAAATATTTATATAACACTTTAAAATAACTCTCACAGCCTTTATTTATTTTTTGCACATACAATCTTGTGTAGAGAACTATCAATAAAACTATGTATGTAGTTGAGTTAGTCCTTTTATGACATTATATATCCTTATCTAAATTCTAATGAATCTATCATGATATGATTTTGTCTTAAGAGACTTTTTAGTGTCTTTAATATCCTTGATTTATCCACAATCTCATCAACATCCCTGTCAAGGCAAATTTGTCATATTGACTGTAGGTATGTAGCTGACTGTATGCAAGGACTTAAATGTGATTTATGGCCTTCTTAGGTCTTAAAAACAATTCCCAAAATTCCTTTAAGTATTTTCTCTATTTTTCAAAGTCTTAAAACCCTCTTAATGTCTTAAAACTTCAAATCTCATGGACATCTTTGTTAAGGCAAATTTGCACATGCCTATAGGTTTAGATGGCTATGTCACTAGTCTTGGAATAACCTTTTCAGATATTTATGGTACCCTAAACCATTAATCCTCATTAGGATCCATTTTCATTTCATTTATAAGTTAAAATCATTTTAAATTTATTCTAAAAACCTTTGTGTTCATCATTTCTCTACATATAGTCTACAGGTGAGTGAAGGTGACTCTATGCTAGGCATTGTTATTCAGCTTTTGACATTCAAACACTTGGAGACCTTAATATGTCTATGACCTACTAAAATTTACTTCATTATTAGTGATACCATATCTTGATAACATACATGATACATTGACACCATGAAACTCCATTAAATTTATAGACCTACAGGTGATCGAAGATGATTATTTAGCAACCTTCGAAGTATTGAAAGTGTGGAGAGTGAAACATCACTATTTGGACTTAAAGGCCATTTCCACCATTGGAAAAACACATAAAATATGAATAAAAAATCTCAATCTCTTTGAAATGCACATTCAAACACTTAACACACTCTTTTATATAGAACACAGTCTAAAATAGTCCACAAAAGATGAATGAAGATTTGACTTTATATTAAAATTATATGGAATACTTGGGTGATCAAAAATACTCTTGATGGACTGATAAGAGAATATAGGACCATAAAAAACCAATTATATGAACTAGACCACTTGAAGAGCTCAAAAAAATATAAAACACTACCAGTCATCTCAAGTTATGGACAAGAGTCACTTTTCTTACCAAAAGATTATCCAGATGTGTCACCATAATTAATGAAGGTGTGTGAAGCATCTACATAAATTTCAGAACACACTCTAATTGATTTTAAGTAGCCATGAATTCATAGTTTTCATGGAGTTTCTCTAAACTCAGTCCATGGGATCTTGAGTTCTTAAAAAGTAGTCTGGGATCTTAGTAATTATTCAATAATATCATAGTACCAATCTAATGACCAATGCAACAAATTATAATCCCATAGGAGTCCTAAATGTTGGCCAAAATCTTAGCCTCTAACTCTACCTTTACAGCCTGTACCATTTGCTTGAAGTTGGCCTTCACAAGGTTGTGAAGGGGATGATGAGAGAGAGAAGGATATTTATGCAACTATAGAGATTAAAAATTCTTCCCAGGAAGGTTTTTGAGCTTTATAAGTACAAAGGATGTTTTGGAGCTATTTTATCTTGCAAGTGACTTCAAGATTCTGTACAACTTCCTCTAACTCCTCAAACAAGTGTTCAAAATCAAGAATCTAACCTTTTTTTATTATTTTGATAGGCATGGAAGTTGTATAACTTATCCAATCTCTTTAGAAATTTTATGGTACATATTTTATCTTTAGGGAAACTTTGACACACATAAAGTTAGCCAAAATCCATGTTTTATGCATTTTTAACACCTCCAAGCTAGAAAATGCTCCTTAAACACTTCAAAACTTCATGAGATGTTGTTATATGTTTAAGACATAAAATGACATTAATAACCCCTAATCACCTATTCCATATTTTAAGGCACCAAAAATGAGCCTTTTAACTTTTTTTGACTTAAGATACCCAAATATACCAAAACACATAAAAGAGACTTACCTTAATCTATTCAAAATTACCTTAATAAATGTTAATAAGGTACTTTGGACTCAACTATGACCTCATAAATCACCTAAGGTTCACGTTTTTACCTATAAGAGTCATATTTTGACTTGGGGGTCAAAATTGGATAATAAATTAGTGACTCATAGGGGTAGCATGTCTACTATGTTGACTAGACCAGTAAACTTGTCCTTTTATTGGGCTACAGAGTCGATTGCACTTCTAGACAACAAGATCAGACCTTGACACTTGACCAACAAAACATTTTGATTACCCAAAAACACATAAAATGAAGACACACACACAAAATCAAATAAATGAGGACATATGCATGTGCTAACAAGCACTTAGGGAGCACAACAAGAACTTAAGAAATATAGACTATATACAAACTAACATAAAGAAAACTTTCTCCTCTTAGATCAAAAAGGAAGCTTGTACCATCTTTTTCTCCATAAGATGGAGTGCATGAAGCAATATGCCTTTTGAGCTTTGGTTTTGATGTCTTCAACTCCTTCATGCTTTTCAATCTCTTTGGCATGACTTCTAATGTAAAAACAATAGCTACAAATATATCACCTATGAAGGTGAATTCTTATTATGACTCAACAATCTCAATCTTCTCATGAGACTCCTCAACTACAATCTTGTCCAATAATGCTTCATCCAAGCATGGTTCTTTCAATTTCATGGTATTTTGAATGAGATTAGGCTTCCCATCAACTCTTACAATCTCATCAAGCTATTCAAGGAGCTTAACTTACTCAACCCAATCCTCATCATTATCATCAATGAAGACATCTTGAATAATTTCTTTGTGAACATGATCTTCAACCTTCAAAAGACATTCAAGATCTTAGAGGAGATCAATATGTTGATTCCAATCATCTTTGTCTTCCCTCTCTTTATGAACCAAAACTTATTCAACTTCATCTTCTTGCTCATTATGTACTTGACCAACTTGATCTTGCTTACTTGAGGAGTCTTCAACCTCAAGGCTGGATGCAACTTGTTCAAGTTTGGTAATTTTGAAGTTATCATATTGTCCTTCAAGAGGAAATTCATCTACAATAATGTCTTAAACTTGACCAACAAGAGGTGTAAACTTTTGAAGAACCTCAAACCTTTCATATATCTCATTGAATCTTTTCCATAAGTCATCTTCTTCCATGGAATGGACAATAGTTTCATCTTCTATTATTTTTTCAAAATCAACTTCTTGATCATGGTCACAATACTCAACAAACTCAATTGATTTGATATTCTTTTTAAGTACCTTCTCTTTCTTGCCTTGATAAAACTCTTCATTGGTAACTATAACTTGATCTTGATCATCTTGTTATTTACTCAAGAAGATGGATTTATGTTTGTCTTCACCAAGGGGGTCCCCACAGTGAACTCTTCATCATAGGCACTTAAGTCATCTTGTTGATCAGCTACAACTTTGGATTGATCTTCTTCACTTAACTCCCACATGATGGGTTCTCCTTCAAGAAGGGATGAGGTAGGAGAGTGGTGAACAAGTTCATGGGATGGAGAGGGAGTATGAGGTGTGGTGTATGTTTCATGAATGGGTATGGGGATGGAAGGAGTAATATTGCAATTTGGGGTATTGAAAATGGGAGACTCTTGAAATAATTATTAGAGAGAGAGAAGGTTCAAATTTTCCATAGGTGTTCCATTCTCTACATCATCCACCTCACCCTTCTCATAGTCTTCCTAAAGTTCATTGTCAGCTATAACTTGATCATCCAACTTCTCAACTAGGGCCTTCTTCTTGTCTTGAATGTTCGTTTATATTGACTCATATGAATAAATAGATATAGGTTCTTGGGGAGAGGGAAATGAGGCTTGAAAAAACACAAGGTTTTATTTATTGATAACAACTTATTGGTCCTCACTCTCTTCATATTTCTTTCCCTAAGACTTCACTACTTGGTTCCAAGTTGGAACATTGAATCTATTAGGCTCTTTTGAGGATTGGATTGGTTCTCTTAGAGGATCATCTTTTAGATAGTTAATGGTTTCATGAGGATAAGGGGCACAATAAAATTAATATGGAATACAAGAGGGTTCTTGAAGAGGGGATGAAGAGAATTACATAGGTTTAGATTCTTCTATAAGAGTTGGCATGGTATAATCAAGAATCATAGTCCAAGAAGGCCTCTAAGATGAAGATATCTTGTTTTCTTGAGGGAGAATAGGTGTATATTGAGGAGGACTTGGAGTCAAAGGAGGTAGAATAAGGATAGGAGATGATGATTGGGGTTTCTTGGATTGGGTATCTTGATTCTCTCACCTCTCTTATCTATTTATCCATAATTGGATGAAGGTTCTCATTTCACTCAATTCATCACTCATAACATATTGGTTTTCCTCTCTGACTAACATCCACTTATCCATCAACATTTGAACTAAATTTATAATCTTATCTATAAAATGAAAAGGGATCACATCATGCTCTATATCGCACTTTCTCATCACCTCTTCTAATTTTAGTAGTTTGGCCTAAGTGCAAACAAGGATATGGTGGAAACATAATTTTGAGATGGGATTGAAAGAAGAGAAGATAATTTTGACTACTACAAGTCTTGGTAAGGTTATTTATGCATGTAGTTGGAACCATATGAGGATAATGTAGTACAACCATAAGACTGGTATGACTCATGACAAGGCTGATAGGAATTAAAGTGAGGTTGATATGGATCATAGTGTTAGTAGGGGTCATATTCAAGTTGATCATAAGGTATAAAAAATAAGTTCTCTTCATACTCAACCATCCCAACTTCATGAGTCAAAGGAAAACATAAGATACTATCAAAAACTTCCAAAATAGGTACTTGGGTCACTTAAAACTAGTTGATTGCATTCAAAGTTGTCATTGGTGTTTGGTTGAGTGCATCCAAACGCTGATAGGTAGAAGAATACACCAAAATTATTCCACTTTTTTTACCTTAAATCCCATTGAGCATGTTAAAACTATTATAACCAAATTTTACACCCTAGGAGAATATTGTTCAGACCTCTCCAAATTTAGTGAAACATGGGATTACCCTTAGACCTGTGGATTGTCTATAGCAGGGGTAAACCTCTAGATTGAAGGGATATCTCCCCTTGATGAATCACTTAGGCTCAATTTAACTACTTGATTACTTTGAAAAGTGGAAGAAAGAACTGAAAAAAACCTAACTGAAGTGGTGATGCACCAAAATTTATTAACCATTACCACACATTGCATAATGCACTAAGACCTAAAAGATAATATGAACATACACACATCCTATATTGAACCTACTGCATCAATGTTATGTAGAAGGGTAAGGAATTTTAAGGCTAAGATGGAAGATTAATTCCAATTCAAAACCCACAAGAGACCCCTAATGACACTAGATATAACCTAAAATAGAGAAACAACCACATGAGGAAAGATAAATAGGACACAAACAAGGTGACATACATCTACAGTTAAAGAGATCAACCATTTAGAGCCTTATCACTACATGTATTCATAGAATGAGGTAAAACATCAATTTTTTTATTGATAAAATGTAGAAAAAATGAGTAGGGCTTCACCATATCTAGGTGGAGGATATAAACTTAGCCAAAAGTAGCTCAATATATAGAGAATGTGAGAGTGGAGAGAAGACTGGTGTAGTAGAGAGAGTAGACAAGTGTCATATTTGTTAAAAATAAGAGATGATTTAATTAACTAACTCAACATTTCCTAGATGATATGTGTTTCTCCTCTTCAGATATGCCAACCCTCCAAGTAGCATGGGAGTTGAAATGGTTACTTGACACCTTGACTAGCTTCTTGAAACTACTTTCCATCTTGACATGTTGAATGACAAGTGTCCTTATTGGTGTTTAGATAATTTTATTATACCTATTTTATCTTATATTGATACCTCTTAACTGACCCCATCAGGTTCTCTTTGACACATCACCTCTTTCTCTTGCAAGGTGTCTATAGGACTATTCATCTCCTTAGGCCTACTTTGCACACAAGTGTCAAAACTTGGTTTCTATTACTTTAGCTCATCCAAGATTTATGGATGGCATATTGACATCATATTATACTTGAAAAAATCTATGTTGAGGCCTCAAAATGCCCAATAAGTCATTTTCTACCAAAAGCCTCAATTAGGACTCATTCCTTATAGCCTTTTTTCCTATAAATCTCCTTGTATGGGAGTTATATGAATGATATTGATAAAATAAGGGAATATCATAGGACCCTCTATCCTCTTAAATATCCATACCAAAATTAATATTTAGACTCTAAGTCTAAGCCCATTTTTCTACCTTTCTCTTTTGTCAATTAGGCCTTTAAGCCTAAAAAGTGGATTTTGGCTCTAAAATCCTCTTGCACATGTGAAACATATTGTGTGTGATTAACTTTACCCATGCCAATACCAAACTCCATGTCAATTTTGGGCTTCTACAATATTGTGATTTTAGCCAAACCATGAAATAGCCAAAAAAAAGCCCTTCATAAGTATGTTTGGTCTACCTTAAAAAATGGAGTTTGTTTAGTCACTTTCTAGGGTTTTTGAGCAAATTTATTGATTTTATGAGATGAAATAAGTCTTAGAGTACCTATTCCAATGATTGGAAAGTGTCCATCTTTCCAAAATCCCTGTAAAATACTAAAAACACACAAAATAATTCATTTATGGCAATCTGTATAGTAGTTCATACAACTCAAGTACATGGCATGATGATAAAGGGTTTTTTTAAGATGTTATAGGTCATTTGGAAGTCTATCTCATCCATTTTGAGGCCTTTAATTGCATTTATATCTTATCACATTGTTTTAGCTCTCCTAAGTAGCTTGAAAGTGGTTTCACTTCTTAACGATAGTTCATAAACCTCAGGTCATGAAACCACCAACCAGTTCCTCAAATTGGAAGCTAAATAAGGTATTTAACATCTCATAAGAGTTCATGGTCCCATGAAGCATGTGTCTTCCATACAAAACAAAATAAATTTCCATCTTGGGTTGCAAATGGGCATTCTATAGGTCTGTGTTAGCAGAGGTTCTTAGTTTCCCATAACTTACTAATTACAAGGATAACTACAGGAGAGATAATGGGATATTAATTTTTAAAAATTAAGATTCCTAAAGATGTATCTTAGAAATAAAAGAAAACCTAGATGTTTAGGTTAGTGTGATTCTCATCTGGAAGTTCATTAAAATAGTGATGTAGATTCAACTATCATTACACAATCTAGGATAGCCAATGACTCAAAAAACCTTATATATTGAAAATAATATCATTATGCAATACATAAAGTGTGTTATTGAGTTACATAACACAATAGATTATAAAACCATAGAAAATTATCATTAATAAGTAGGGATTAACCTATTACATTGTGCTTTACAAGATGCCTCTATTATAAGGATCTAGTATCTAATTATTCAATATATAACCTCTTCCAACTCTTCATAGTTTACATTTATACATAATTTACTATCTCTATCTTAGGCACATGGTTACAAAAAACTATATTTGGAATCTTTAACAAACTATAACATCGTTATAGGCTTCTTAAGTTAGAGAAACCTAAATCTACACAATCTATTCAAAAGGGAATAAGGTTGATGACTAATTATGCCCTGTATGTTGAGATGGTAGACTGAAAATATGTCCTTATGCTATGATGGCACCTGGTATGCATACTTTCCTATTAACACTTTCTTGGACTTAATTAGTTATCTCATCCTGAGACAACATAGAAGAAAAATAACTAGAAAGTAGTAAAATTTAAAATCACACAATCCTCATCAAAAGATCATAAGGTAACCTACTACCTTTTCAGGTTTTCAACCAACTTGATCTATACAAAAAAAAATAGTAGAGGAAACAAAATGTGCCAAAAATACTAAACTTGTGGTGTACCTAAGACTATGTAGGATATGGTAGAGAAGTTATTGAAGATTACATCACTAAATATTCCACCTTTTTCCTCTATCAAATAATCATAAGGAGTTGACTGGGAGGAACAAAAATAGGATCATTGACCATAGAAACAATGGAGGCATCTAACATAGAAAATTCTTGCTTGTATGTTTGCCATTCTAATCAATCTTTTTGGACTACATAAACCAATTCATGTAGTGAAGCATGAGCATACGAAAAGTTTTGTAAATCATCATCATCAATGGTACAAATATTAGCCTTTGTTGATGCAACCTTTGCATCAATATCAATAGAAAGTAGGTTAAGTTAGTCCCAATATATCTGGACTTGAATTCCTATAAAGTTATTACACTTAACCTAATTTTTCCACCCTATAAGCTATTTTGTAATTATATCACATGTGTTGATCGATGCATTCAATGCATTATCCATATATTGTGGAGTAGCCTATGGGTTCAAAAATTTGGTGGAAGCTATCTATGTAGTAGAAAAATTAGACTAAAAACTAATCCAGATGCCTTAGAGTTGTTGGTAATAGTCCAATAGGTTATGAGTAAGTTGCCCAACTTGTTGTGTAGTAACATTCAGCTATGTCTGATATTCAAGAAGTAAATCACATAGTTCTAGAGTCTCAAATTTGATCAACAAGCCTTATTGAACATACTTGGTATGCACTTTAATGTGTTACCAATCCTAGACAAGTTGATTAAGAAGCAATGGAATTTGATCTGCATAAGATTGGCTAGGATCATGAATGACTTGTTGAAAAAATTCTAGGCAAGCAGTCTATATAACATAACATGATTTTTGTAAGGTTTGTTATAACACATGATTATCTACATCCAACTATAAAACCTTTTGGTATAAGTCTTGAGCCTTCTATGACAATTCCTAAAATGTAATTACACCTTCAATTTGTTTACTCAGTAATAGTTAAATTATGTCTAGTGAAATATCTAAGAGGATCAGTGTGCTACATAGATAAGTGGATAAAATAGTGGATGGTACACATTAAAGAGGGGTAATCGATAATGAAAACATCATCCTTTGAGCCTGGGGTAAAATCACATCTAGCATGGTCATCAAAGATAAACTTTTCAAATTAGGTACAGGCACTATAACCAACTATGTTGCACTTTATGTAGAAGGATCCAAGGAAGGTTGTGATGAAGTAGCATATCCTATGGTTAAAGGTTAAGTCCCCATAATAGCCAATGGTGGTTGTATTGTAGATGGGATTAAGGGTTGAGAATCCTTCAGCATTGACTGAGTGGTGGCAGCAATGATGATGGCTTAAACAACCTTTTGTATAGTTTTTATATCTACAAACTTTTTGTGTTGAGCTTCTTGTTTTACCTTGAATTTATTTTAATATTCCTTTGTAGTGGCATCTTGTTGATGATGTTGTTCCTTGACCAAAAATTATTAGCGTTAGTCAGTATTAATAGCATCTTGCATCACATATTCTTCCTCTTGATATTTTTGAGTGGGTGTAGCTTCATCCCATGCCTTTTCATCCTATTCTTTTTATACAACTTCATCTTTGGCCCTTCTCTTATCTTCTTGAAGGAATCTTCGTGTAGTAGCTCTAGTAACTTCTTTACATGCAGCTTGTTTTTCTTCCTTAGTCTGAGACTCAAGTGTAACTTCTTTAGTATCTATGAATGGTTCATCAAAATTTGATAGTGAGGAAGATCATTTAGCCATCTGAATCTACATAAAATAAAATGAAGCCTTCCTCAAATGACTAGTGGGAACATCTTATGCATCAACTTATAGAAACATTGTCTTTGTCCATGCATTAGTCAAAGTTGAAGGCTAGGAGGTAGCTTTGGTATATCTAGGGGCATCCATCTTGATGATGTCTAAATCATTTGGATCCTCCCTAACCATATGATATCTTCACATGGACCACTTGTACCAAAGGGTAAACTCTAGTGAACTTTCAAGTTATGCATCTAGAGGCTTTGGAAAAGGTGTACCTCCAAAGAAAATAATATGTGCAAGATCCATCTGAGCTTGTTAAATCTTTGTTGCTTCACCTAAGGGGTCCACTATAATTGATTATGGATAAGATGGAAAGGAAATTCATAACTCTTATGACAACTTGTTTTATATCTACATGGTACATATAGCCTTCTAAAAGAAAAATTCCTTCTCATTTTCATCTTCATATAAATTGCCCACCATGTCTTCCAATATTATGCATATACCTCTATTTTGTTATTTTATAACTCAAGCCAGTCATACTAAGATGTGATCTTGGGAATATGAGGATCATCATACTAAGAAACTTGTCTCCTTATTCTATGTCATGGTGGTGATGGTGGGTTGTGTTCAGTTAGACATTTACCATTTTTATGTTGATAGATCTCGATCGATATAGCAGATGAAATTTAAGTTGATGTTCCAAGAGTAACAAACTAAAGAAGAGTGTCCCATTGTGTGTCCTAAGCTTTCTTTATGACACTTCCCTTTGCATAGTAGGTATGTCCAAGAAGAACCCCAATGGAATGGTCATCATTGGTGGTAGTTCATCGATCCAAATAGATGTGCCCTTCAAAAGTAGTTTTACCATAGCATGTTGGCCCAAAACTTTCATGACATTAGGTGGGATTTGAGGATGTATAGCCACCATCTAGATGATATATTTTTCCTAATTATCTATAAAGGGACTTGATCTTGATATCAATTTGTGAAAAAAAAACAAATTGGAAAATTACTCGTTGAGCCAATAGTTGGTGTCTAGGTGGACTTACACCATTAGTGATTTCCATTGTGTGAACATGAGAATAAATACTAAAAATTGTTATTAAAATGTGTGTTTCATCATACCCAAAACCTTGGCAATGTTCTTCTCTAATTCTACTAGAAATAATTCAAGCCAATTGAATTCTTCCCCAACATAGATCTTTTGGTGTGTGATATCCACCACACCCTTGGTAGCCTCGATCGTGGCCTTGGTAGTCTAGTAGAACTATTGATAATACATTATAATAACAACTATACCAATTCATCTAGGAAAGATGCCATTCGAATACCATATTTTCCTCTGATTATAGTAGCTTTGATTTTTTGGATATTGGTGGTGATTTAGTATTGTAATCCATCAAGGATTTATTATGGGTAGGCATTCCAACTATGTGAGACATTACTTTAGTGGGTAGATACACCGTTGTATCATGAAATAAGTAAATATAGTGTTAGTTGTATCAATCCAAAAATAACTACATTATGTTGGGCCAATCCCCATAAGTGGGTAACCACATTAGTCACTTGGCGTCTAATCCATCCAAATGAGGTACTAAGCCATTTTTCACAAATAGTCTATTTCTTGCATGCCATGCCATGGCACTACCATGAGGATCAAAAAACTTTGTTTCCTAGAGTGAGACCCATATCCCAAAATCCTCTTTCAAAGTGGTGAATCTTATTTTGAAATTGTGTTCAAACTTTATGGCACTAAGACGAATGGCCATGGTTACTTACTAGGAAGAAAATTGGAGATCACAAAGCTAGGAAAATAAACATAGAATAACAATTTTAGAACTTAATTTTATCAAAAGTGAGTGGTTTATAATGCCATGAAGTATTTTATTTATACACTTTTGTCCACTTGGCCCTTTAAGCTTCCATATTTAATATTGAAGCTATAAATCTCATAATAAATGATAAGACACAAACTATTCAATGAAAAACCATTGCTAATGCTTAACTATCCATTATCAGAAACACAACACTAGAATTGATTATAATATATGTAAGTCTATATTATAGAGTCACTATATGTTATCCATTATCATTCACCTTATATGATTCCACACAAGGGTATTTATACTTGTTTTTCCCTGACCAATTAGTTACACAATAAATGACAAATGGGTGATTAGCCAACAATCTCTTAATAGACTAAGAGTTATAGTAGTCTTTCACTAATTTTCTCCTAAGGACCTAGGCCTTCACACCCCTTATATTCTTGTTTGATGCTAGATCCTTGCTAACAAATTTCCTCCTTTTCATGGGCTAGGATGAAACTCATGATGATTAAAGTCTAGATTGTCCTTGAGAATCACTCCTCAACCATCTCCCACTTCCCTCATACTACCCAAATCTTTTGTTGTTATTTAGAGTCATATACTCTTAGGTTCTTCATAGTTATGTTTCATCTTTGACTGGGTTTTCTCACACTATTAAATTTCATACCCTTGTCCTCTCACACCTCACTATTTTTTTGTCATGGTCTTCCTACACCATGCTAGTTATGTGTCATGGTCTTCCTACACCATGTTCTTCTCATGTTGTATCAATTATATGACAAAAATATAAAATAATTAGTTAAAATCTGGGGTCCAACATCACCCCACACTATGCTCTTAGTCCATCCTAGACTAATTCTTGGTCTTATCCTCAGCCAAAAACCTAGGCCTAGTTTGTTGAATATGCTTCTTAACACTGTTCCAATGTGACAAGGTGTCAAGCAGCTTGGGCATTATCTCTTATAATTCCACCTTTAACTTTTTCATTTCCTCAAGTTGGTTGGGACATTCATTAGCCTTGGTGTAGGGATATACTATAATCCTTCTAAACCTCTTCAAGTGTAGCAACTTCAACTATAACCTATCCTTGAAGAGCTACAAAAATGGAATTAAGTTGTTACTGATGTGTGTTTATTATTTCCTCCAAAGTTTTGACATCTTTAAATGTATTTGGATGTTCGGTGTCATCTTTTAAGGCTTCAAAGGCTTCTTGGAAAGATCAGATCTAGATAAAGTTCTCATTATGTTTCAAGAGTTCTTATAAAGGTGTGGTAATCTTTGCATATCCTTAGATGAATTTTTTATAATACCTAGTATGTCCTAGAAAGGCATAAATTTCATGCTAAGATATTGGTGTTGGAAGATGAAGAATGATAGCTACCTTTGTTAGGTCTACCAAAATTCCATCTTTGTACATAATATGACCCAAAAGAACACTAAATGGTGTAGCAAAAAGACACTTCTTTAGATTTAGTCACATTTGAAGTACTTGACAATGCTCAATCATGAGCCATAAATTAGAACGATGATCCTTTACTAAGCCATAGATTATCCAGTCATCCAAGTAAACTTGAATAAATTTATGGATGAATTCTTTAAAGGCCTTAATGGCTATATGGGAAAATACATCAGGGGTGTTTTTCAACCTGAAAGGCATGATGGTATATGAAAAATATCCCCATTCGGTAGAAAATGTAGTCTTACATTGATCCACCTTGATTATCTAGACCTGATGGTACTTAGAGAATCCATCTTTGAAAGTTTAAACTTCACACCCAATGATACCTTCAAGGATCTCTTCTATGAATGGCATTGGGAAGGGATCAATAATGCAAGATGCATTAAGTATGTGATAATCAACATAAATCCTAATGCACCCATATTTTTGTATACTTATGACCATCATACTAACCCAATCAGACTTGTCAATTGGGGTTATCACTCTATCATGTAAATTTGTATTCATCCTATATGGCTTTTTCCTGATTGATTGAGCAACATCAACCAGTTTGATATGTATTTTGCCTAGTGATAGATGAACACCTTTCATCACACTATAAATTATTAAAAATACATATTGGTATTATTTTAACAACTTGAATATTCAAACTATTGATGTGAATCTCTTATCCAAGGAATTTTCAACTTTGCACATATCCTCAATGTGAATACATGTATTACCTATTACCCCACACTAAAAGAGTGTTGTGACCCTCCATAAAATTACAAGTACAAAATAAAATAACCTTTTATAAAATAATCATTTAATGTAACTAAGGCAATGCTTTTATTGAAAATAGGAAATCCTAAATTAATGGCATAAGCCTTATTGCTACAAAAATTATACTTTTAAGTAGAGAAATATGGCCATAATCGACTACCATTGTAATGTCCAGGTAGAAATTGACCATCCAATCTTTGTAAATGACATGAATCAATAGGGTAAATACTATGAACAAAAAAAGGATCATCTAAATGACTACAAATTTTATTGTAATTTCATGTAAACATGGAATCGTAGAGCAAGACTTTCATGCTAGGGGTAAATATATTGTGCTTAATGTGTTGATCATACCATGCCTTCATGAAATTATTGGATTACTTTGAAATGCACATGTTTCATGACATAGATATTGAAACTTGTATTTACAACCTTGAGTATATGACTAACTCTCCTCATCCAAGTGGCACCATGGAGACATCCCTCTTTCTATGGGTGACAATATTGAGAGATGAATCTCTAGAAAGGGCTAGTTCCCTTGATGCACTCTTTGAAGATCTTCTATACCTATAAAATGATAGATGAAAAGGGATTATGAAAATAACTATGAAAAATAAAAAATTTGATGTAAAAACATGTATATACCCTCCCACTTGACTAAAACTACAACACTTAAAGAGAACAAGGATATCTCACACAAAACTCACAACATAGGAGGTATTGTCACATCAATGTTTCACAAGTTAGATTCAAGAAGGTATTTGATGTTTATGAAGGTAATGAATGATTCCACAAAGGGATATAGCCATGCCATGAACCACTTCTAAGACACCTATACACTTATAAAATAATGATAACAAAGAGCTATAACAATATCCTTCCTACAAATTGGTAGACAACCAAGATTGACATGCTAGAAAAGAAGATTTTTCATTATGCAAATCAAAAAGATTTAAAATATACTCAATGTAACATCATATGAGTGGAAAAAAAACTTTTATATTTATTAAAGAGTCTTTCAAGTAAAAAATTGGCTAGATTTTCCCCATCAACCAATGGAGGCTACTCAAAAGAGCCAAAATAATGCATATATATAGCTTTTGAGAGGAGAAGCAAGCAAAGGAAGTCCAAAGGACACTTTTACATGTGTAAATTTGATAAAATTATTTTAAATTGCATGTTAAATAAGTTTAGTGTAATCCATGCCATGTCAAGAGGTCTACTTGTCCAAAACAAGTCATAAAAATGGTGAAAAGTGGCACAAAACCTTCAGAATTAGCATAGGAAACTACATCCATAATTTACCTCTATTTGAATTCCCTTGTCCTAAATAGGGATATTTATGTTTATTGGTATGATATGTAAGGACTTAATACATGCAATCTCATGCATTAGTTCTAATCCTAATCATTTAGAAACTCCTGGAGAAAAGGAATCACTGTGTATAGTCTTGAAACTCCCTATTTTCAGTCACCTTCAACACTTGGCCTTAAAAAATCTTTAGTTTCCCATGAAAATATATGGGAATTTATTAATTAAACTTTTAAATCTTATCCATGACCCTAGATTCTTCAATTCCACCTTAAAAAGACATCGATTGGAGGTTTTCACACTTTTCACCCTTGTATGCATAATGCCAATCTTTACCAGCTGAAATTAAGGCCTTAGTTTGAACACTTATAAAATTATTAATAGGATAAAATTACCATAGGTAGTTATTCTAGGTCTATAACTTTCCATTAAACTTTATTTCACCTTTTGTAACCTCATATACCCTACAAAATACAAAAAATGGTGAAAAAAACCCTATTTTGCATGTTTTTCCTAAAACTCCATACATCTACTTCAAATTTATAGAATCCCTAGATATTCCTATACATCATCCAAGTGTTTTAATGGAAATTACCTACCTTAAATATGCTCAAAATGATTCATATCTTCAATCAAGTCTCTATAGAGGGTTTGCAAGGTTTTTGAGTGGTTTGGACTCTTAACCTTTGTTCATAAAGGTCTAACATTGAAATTTTCTCTAAATTCCACTGAGGTATCCTAAAGGACCTTATATATATTATCAAATTCCTTAGGGTTCCATGTAAACATTCATGAAAGATATGAGTGATTAAAGTTGACCTTCGAGTTGTTTCCATGTTTTTTGTGAGGGATTGAGCATATCTAAGGTTATAAATGGTCTTATATGGAGTTTTATTACCAAAAAAATGTTCTCTCACCTATATATATAACATATAATCATGTTTAAAACCATTATGTGGCTCACCAAGATCTAAAAATGGAGGTGACCCCTATTTTGGGACAAGACCTATACCTTGTCAACAGGCCTATTTGCACTTTTTGAACTAAAAGGCCATTATTTTAACTTTATATGAATTATAATAGCATTAAAACATCATAATTACTCCCATGAACATAATCCAAAACACTAGGATTCTTGTTAAGGGTTAAAGCTTTGAATGACCTTGCTTTTAGGGTTAGATTTTCATGTTTGCTTACTAGGTCTCCTATAGACCTCCTTATCTAGACCACCTTGATTGCATTATAACCTTATAGGATGTTTTTTTATGTTTCTCAATGTTTCCCCTAGCTATTCAAACCTTCCTGATTGATCAGAATGACATATGGTTCATCATCCATCAACTTTCCCAAAAATTGCCATTCTTGTGCATGAAGGAAGCAACCTACCTCTGAGACAAAATAGAGGCATATTTCCCTTTTTTTTTGAAAAAAATGAATTTTTTTTAGATCCACAAGTTAATATTGACCAAATTTACTAATGGGTTTTGTCCAATTCCATGGTTAGGGGGTCTAACCATCTCAATTTCCTCAAAAAAGGGGTTTAAACCCCTATTTTTTGCATGTTTTTGCTCAAACCTCCCTATGATTGATACTTAAAAACCATATTCATGCTTATTATCTAGTTATACATGTTCCCAATTCTCATTTAAATATCATATAACTATGTAACCCACTTAAAACCCTATTTTTTAGTGGAACTCTATACTTACCTCTTGAACCAAAGCCTCTCTTAGCCTAACTGTACAGTCTGAGTCCACTTTGCTACAAGGGAAATGTATTGGAGTGTCATTTTAATGTTTTTTTAATATTATTACCTTCACTTGATCCTAATAAATCATATTACCATGATTGGGAACCTCCTTCTACTCCTAGGTAATCAAACCTACACCTTGCTCAAAACTAGGACACTTGCCTGTGTGGACTGAGATAGGCCTATAGGTCTAAGTCCAAGATTTTTATTATTTTTGTGGGAATATTATCAATTATATTTAGGTAATAATACCTTCCTCATACTTTAATTCCCTTGGAATCCTTCAAACTAGCAATACTTCATGTCTAGGTCCTTGATTAAGGCATCCCTGTCTTAACTATCACAGTCACCATGCTCTGCCCTTGTAGATTAGTTTTAGAAAGAATTAGGAATTTTTAATAAATTATTTAGGTTACTCTTGAGTCACTTTAAGTTCACTCTTCATTCATTTCATATGTATCCACCTTGAAGGATCCATATAAAGTCCAAACTTCCAACTTCTCCCTCATTGCCAACATACCCTACTTGACTGTATTTATGCATTTTAGGCCTATTTTAGGTGTATATAGTCATTTAGGAATTTTTATAGTATGTAATAACCCATTATGAATATAATTGAATAAAAAAACACCTTTATACCTCATTTAAAGCTCAAAAAGGTTAAAACTCCACCTTTCAATTCATTGTTTGGAACCCTGACTCTGTTTAAGCATCTCAAACCTACCTGTATGTTTTTTGACTTTTCTTGAGGTTCTTAGAAACCTATAGTTTAACCTCTTTGGGTGGAAAAATATTATTCTCTAATATCTCATAACTTCAATGACCTTTAACCCCTTCAAGTTTGCAACTAGGTCAGTGTATGGACTAAGGCTCTTGTTCTGCCTGTAGGAGTATTCTTCCTGACTCCAATTGTATGACCCATAGTGAGTACTTGAACTTTACCTTACTTAGTTTTTCAATGGAAAAATAATAGAAATGAGTTTCAGATGAAACTTTTTACTTTCTCCATGAAATCCAAAAGTGGAATTGAGTGTGGGGAGGGGAAGAGACACTCCACTCACATTTTTAGCTGATGATGGATTCAAGAAGTCCGTACAAGTGCCCAAAACCCCCTAAAATCAAGGAAAAACTATTACTTACTGAATATAAATACTTTTTAGACTAACATATTCCTATTTATAACATTATCTAACCTCTCCCATTTTAACCACACCCTGATGACAAGTTGATCTCTTTGGCCCATTTGTACAAGTCCTTTTTTCTAGCTAAAAGGTGGCCCCACAAGGCAGTTTGACATATTGAACATGGTAGGGACAATTAAAATAATTTTAAAGATATTAAATCATATTCAAAACCATATTAGGAATAAAATAACATAATTCATGCCATTGAATAGGTTTAACCCTTTTTTACTAGGGTTGACTTTCATGGATTTGACTAGTAAAAGGGGCTAGACTTGAACCAAGGCTAGACTAGGGATAAATGAAACATCTAGATCAAAATTAGACCCATATAGGACATGAAAAATCTTCTAAAAAGTTTATAAATTTAGGGTTTGACTCAAATTTGACCAATGGTCAAATTTAGTCAACACTTTTGGTAACTCTTAGCGGTAACATGCTTGCCTATGTTAGAGACTAATAGCCTTATCCAACCAAGGGCCAGTGGAGTCAATGTATTCCTTAAGATGACTAAAAATGACATGCCATAACAAACACAAATAAAACACACTACACCAACAAGAAGACCAAGCAAATACAACACAAAGTAAGACAAATACAAACTCACACTTGTGCATAAGCAATTAAGGAACACAAGGAAAACATGAAACTATGTATAAGAGAAAAGGAGAACCTTGGTAGAAATGTTTGATGTGTATCACATTGACTGGGATATGAATCTCTTCCTCATCCAACCTTGAAAGTTGGAAAGAATTGTGTGACTTGCATTGAATGATCACATATGGGCCACTCCACAAGGCATCAAACTTTATTTGTTTTTTAGGCTTGGCCCTATCTTCATCCCATTTAGGGACAATTTCTCCTTATTTGAATCTCCTTGGCATGGATTTATTGTCAAAATAATTCTTTGTTTTCTCTTGGTGAGTAGTCATAGTGTGTATAGCTTGATCTCTTATCTCCTCAAGCTCTATTAATTCACATAACCTGACCTCCATGCTCTCATTCTCCATCAATTACATATGATAGGTGAGGTATAAATCTGGTAACTTAAGTGAGATATGTATTATAGCCTCCCTTCCATAAATAAGTGTGTATGATGAGTTTCTAATTGCTCTCTTTGGGGTGATCCTATCACCCTAAAGGGTTGTCTTCAACTTAGAATGCTAAGTCCTTTGATTCTCCTCCATTGTCCTCTTTATGATCCTAATTATATTCTCGTTTGTGGACTCATCTAGTCCATTCCATTTGGGGTAGTATTTGGAGGAGGTGCTAAGATAGATGCCATGCTTCAAAGCCCATTCACTTGTCCTTGCTCCTAAAAAAGCTAATGTATTATCTAAGATGATTGTTGAAGGAACTCCAAACCTAGTTATTATACTCTCATAGAAGTCAAGGACTGAGTTTTCATTTGCCTCTTCAAGAGCTATAGCCTCCACCCATCTTTTAAAGTAATTAGTAGCAGTCAACACCCACTTGTGACCAACACTAGAAGGTGGATTGATTAGGCCTATGAAATCCAAACCCCATTGCATGAAGGGTTGCTCAACATGGATTAGATGAAAAGGCAAGGTAGATAGATTTTATTTACCATCAAAAATAGTAAAATTTGACATTTTATTACCTAAGCATGAGTTTCCTTAAACAAGCTAGGCCAAAAGCAACCAGCCCTCATAATCCTAGCAGTTGTAGTTCTTGGAGCAGAGTGACTACCAGCTGGTCCATCATGGAATTAAAATAATACTTTATCAATCTGATCTAAATAAAGAAACCTCAATATTAGATGGAAAAAGTCCTTCCTAAATATCACTCCATAAATAAGTACATAAGGAATGGATTACAACCTAAAGTACCTTCTTTTAGCCCTATCAAGACCTTGTGGACACTCACCAGTTTGACGGAAGTGAATCATGTCTTGTTTCCAAATTTTATTAGATGAAGGTACAACTACCATAGGTTCATTATGAAGTTCCAAAACAACCTCATTTTTCTCCTTCAAATCTGAAGCAAAGTGTTCACATAACCCTTTTCCCTTCACTAGCTTGGTTGTCTTAATTTACACATCATACTCCATCACCTTAGTGATCCAACATGCCCTTTTCTCATTCAAATCCTTGTTCAATATAAAGTCTTTGACACTAGGGTGGGGCACAAGAATTTGAATATTTTTATTTGATATCATATGCTTAAACTTATTTAGGCTTCTAACAACTGAAAGAACTTATTTCTCAACATACGTATATCTTACCTCATAGCCTTCTAAACCTTGGTTAAAGAAGGCAATAGGTTATTCCAAATTCTCATCATTTTCTTGAGTGAGCATGGTAGAAATAACTTATTCATTTATAAAAGTATACAAATTGAAATCCTTAGAAAAATTTGGGCTTGCAAGTGTTGGAGCTTGGGCAATGGCTTGTTTGATCTCTTCAAAACTTTGTTTTCTCCTTATTTTCCAAGTGAATACTTCATCCTATCTTAGGATAGAGTTTACAGGATTTACCAAGTTATAAAATTTAGGAATGAATCTCCTTATGAAATTAATCTTACCAAATAAACTTTTTAAACCTTTCTTATGTTTAGGCAAGGACAATGCCAAGATGGCATTCACCCTTTTTAGATCAATGGACAAACCCTTCTTAGAGATAATATGTCCTAGGAGCTTACCTTAATGGAAAACAAACACACACTTCTTTGGGTTTAGAGAGATCCCAAACCCTCTACACCATTCAAAAATCTATCTTAGGTGCTTCATGTGATCATTTGCATCTTTGGAGAAAATTGTCACATCATCAAGATATACCAATACAATGTCATTGATTAGTCCTTGAAAAGCCATATCCATTCAAAATTGAAAATTAGCCCCAAAATTTGACAATCCAAAATGCATCTTCATATAGGCATATGTACTCCATTTAGTGGTGAATGTTATCTTGTATTGGTCACTCTCTTTCACCAAAATCTGATTAAACCTAGAATACCCATCTAGAAGAGAAAACCTCTCACTCCCTGACACAACTTATAGGATTTCTTCCATCAAAGGGAGGGGATAATGATATATAAAAGAGACTATATTAAAGTCCTTAAAGTCCACACACAACCTGATCTCCCCATTCTTCTTCCTAACAGGGATTAAGTTGCCCAACCAAGAAAAATGCTTTATAGGAAAAACGATTCTAAACTCAATCAACTTGGTGAGTTCTTTCTTCATGAGGGGTTCAATCTTAGGATTTATTGACATTTTTTTTATTGATAGGTTTTTAATTTTAATTTGTCTCTATGGTGTGTTGGGCTAATCTTGGATCAAAACCTTTCAAGTCACTATACTCCCAAGCAAAAACATCACTAAACTCTTTGCATAACTCAATGAAATCATGCTTCTATTGAATAGTGAATACCTTTCCAAGTGAAAGTAGATTTTATTTAAATATTTATACCCTTTCATAGTTCTCTTGATTAGTATACATTATTACCTTCTCCTTTCTTAATTGGTCATCCTCATTGAATATGCTTTCAAGAGTCACTAGGCCTTTGAGAAGTTTGTTAGACTTCAATTGGACAATCTTCCCTCCAAATTGTTGTTGAAGGTTTGACTAATTTTTTGTAGATAAATTAGCCTCATATTATATAAAAATGGATATTTTTTGGTCACTCTCAAATACTTGAAAATTGGTGACATTATATGGTATGAAAGGCATAACAATCACCTTTAGATGAGGTTGATTCTTGTCTTCTTTTATACCTCTTAGGATATCAAACTGAGTTCTAATAGATGCCAACCTATCATAATTTTTGTTTTCCTCTCTTAAAATGTATGTGATTTTGAAGGATTGGAAATCCTCCACAAGATCCCAAACTCTATGCTTGTAGTACTTAAGCAAAGAGTTCTTGGTTAAATTATACCCTCTAACTTGGTTCACAATAAGCTCACTATCTCCATATACTTGAAGTTCTTTAATCCCTCTTTTCCTTGCCCATTCAAGGCCATCCATAAGGGCCTCATATTTTTACACATTTCAAGATCATGAGAATTGTAATCTAAAGGTTGAAAAGTACCTTTCTTTTGAAGGTGAAACTAGCATTACTCCACCACTTGCCCTAATCTTGCTTCTAGACCCATCAAATAAGAGCTTCCATAAACCATTCACATCTTCACTTGGATTCAATAAATTAGGTATGAAATAATCCTTCTCATGCATGTAGTATAACCCAAGACCAGATTCTTCAATGAACTTGTAAGTATCATAATCATAATGCTCATCTCTCTATTCATCTAGGAATAAATTAGAAAGTCCTTCAAGGGAAGATGATGGAGATTGGTCAATGTGAAGTTCCTCTTCATTAATGATGGCATAGTTAAAATTTTACACCTTAGGTGATTATGGTTCTAAGTGATCTTTATGAATAGGTTCAGACTCAATCTTTACCTTAGTGCCATATTTTGTCCTAAACACCATGTAAGACTAATTAGCTACCAAATACCCACCTATTTTAGTTGTAAAATCTCTTAATAAGCAAAGGGAAAAGTATGGAGGTAAATATACCACCACCACATCATGAGTAATTTAAAAAGTGGGATAAGCATGAAGGATCAAATTCACATTTTTCACTACCCCCACAGTCTTGGCTAGTGATCCATCCAATTGTAAGACTCCCTTAGTCATGGGCTCGTATTTGAGGCCTAGTTTGTCAGCTATACATTTGGGCATAACTAAAGTAATAGCCCCACTATCTATAATACAATTATGCACCAAGAAATCACCAATTATTAGAGATAGATATAAAGGAGGAGCCTTCTCATTCCTTTTTCCTTGACCATCTATAAATCCAGCTCCATTGACTAGGACAACATTATCATTTCTAGATTGCTTACCCAATTGATATAATTCCTTTTGAAGTATATCTTTCTACCCTAGTATTGTCAAAGAGTCACACAATGATATATTCATGTGTATTTTCTTAATTTTATCCACCACATTGATAGGAGGATTATTCACCTTAGAAGATTCTTTAGGAACACTAACACCTTGTGATGTAGCTTATGTAGGTGGAGGTGTAGGAGCTGGATTCATGTTTAGAAATCTCTAATTTTATTATACTTTAGGATATTTATTAGATCCATTCACCATTGGAGATGATGTAGGGATCAAAACAGGTCCTTGATTGGCTCTTTGAACTTCTTCAACATCCCTCCTCTTAGATCTAATGTTTGAAGAGACACTAGCATTGATGTTGCTTCAATTTGCCAAATGATTTATGGCACAAAAATCTCCATCAAAGTTATTTATGAGAGTGAGATCAGATTACACTTGAACATTCTCAATTCCATGTTTCATTGACATCTCAAACTTTAGAACTTGTATCACTTGATCTCCTTAGCTTGATTGTGCATTTCATTTTCATAAGTAACCTGCTCTTGGCCTTGTTCAAAAGATGGATAGCATGGTTGTTCTTGAACTAAATTATTCTGAGTGGGAATATGGCCTTGGAGGATGAGAGAACATTGGGATTATATATTTGAAGAGGCCTAGTATGGGTGATTTGACTTTATCCTTGCATATTGCCTTGAAAAAGTGGTCTACTGGTTTGTCCAAACTAGTTATAACCTTGAGATTATTGTCTCTTGAGGGAAACCAATTCATTAGTAACACTTTGTAATAATATTTTGACTTTATGGATCTCATTGGAAGGGACAATGGCAGATTTATCACTATTAGGCAAAGGAGATAAGGTTGGTGATGCAACTTGATTAGATGGCTGAAAATCAGGGAACAGTCGCATGAGAGGCCTAGGAGTAATTTTCCCTTCTTGGACAAGATAATTCTTAGAATTTATGGATATATCATAGCCAAAAAGGAGTGTATTCTCACCCATCGACTAGATCATCATAGATATGTCACTATTTAATGCTTTTAGGTAATACAAGAATGCATAGTTTGGAGTAGGCCTCATAAGAGTTGGGATCTTATCCCATGTTTTTTGAAACCTAGTGTTAAAATCTTGAATAAACTCATGTGGTGCCCTCTTAATAGTATTTAATTACTTAGTTAGATATATATGGTCACTCTTGTTCTCAAACCTCTTAGTCAATAGATCTCTTAATTCATCCCATGATCCAATGGAATTTCGAGGTAAAGAACCATACCAATCTAAAAATTTACCTTTGAAAGACAAAGCCAAAAATTTGATAACCATATTCTCTTGGGAAATATTGTGGATATTACAAAAGTTTTTTTATATTTATAATATGTTTAATGACAGTAATAGGACCATCCCCACTAGAATATTGAATGCCCTTAAGGGATACTCCTAGAATTTGGTCATATTGGGCAAGGTTTAAAGGAGATGATCTAGTGAAATACTCCAAAGGTTGCATTATAGACATCTTGGAATGGTCACTATAGATGTTTAGAATTGACTGCAACACAAAATTAGAATTTTTAAACACCAAATCTCTTTTTTAGGGATGAGTAATTACAAACCTAAACCTTTTGGAGGAATATGGAGGTAGTTGCACAAACTCAAAAGGTGTCTCTTTAGTAGTAGACCTACTAGTTACCTTTGGCATGGAAATTAGGAACTGTTTAGAGACCAAAGACTTGAAATATTTAATAGAGTCACTAGGTACTAAATGTATATGTTCTTGTAGTTGCAATTATGCCAAGACCAACACCAATCTTGGGTAATCTTTTAGGACTTCTAAATCCCACCAGGTGTGCCAAAACTTGTTGACACTTATATTTTCACCCTTGATGAGATGACTAACTCTCCTCATCCAAGTGGTTCCATGGAGACATCCCTCTTTCTATGGGTGAAAATATTGAGAGATGAATCTCTAGAAAGGGCTAGTTCCCTTGATGCACTCTTTGAAGCTCTTCTATACCTATCAACTTGTAGATGAAAATGGATTAAGAAAAAAAATAAGAAAATGAAAAAATATGATACAAAAACATGTATATACCCTCCCACTTTATTGAAACTACACCACTTAAATATAACAAGGATATCTCACACAAAACTCACAACATAGGAGGTATTATCACATCAATGTTTCATAAGTTAGATTCAAGAAGGTATTTGATGTTTAGGAGGGTAATAGATGATTCCACAAAGGGATAAAATTATTAACCACTTATAAAACACATATAAACCTAGAAAATAATACTAACAAAGACTTGTAACAATATCCTTTCTGCAAATTGGTAGATAACCAAGATTGACATGCTAGAAAAGAAGATTTTTCACTATGCAAATAAACAAGATTTCAAATCAACTCAATATAATATAATTTGAGTGGAAAAAACAATTGTAAATTTCTTAAATATTCTTTCATGTATAAATTTGGCTAGATTTTTCCCATCAACCAATGGAGGCTACTCAAAAGAGCCAAAAGAATGCATATATATAGCTTTTGAGAGGAGAAGAAAGCAAAGGAAGTCCAAAGGTCACTTGGAAATGTGTAAATTTGATTAAATAAATTAAAATTTCGTGTGAAATATGGTTTAGGTGATCCATTCCATGTTAGGAGGTCTACTTGTTCAAAACAAGTCATAAAAATGGTGAAAAGTGGCACAAAACCCTCAGAGTTGGCATAAGAAACTACCTCCATAATTTACCTCTATTTGAACACCCTTCTCATGAATATCTATATTTATATTGATTTTAATGATAGGTAATTCCTTAATAAATTTAATCCCATGCATTTTTTTATCCTAATCATTTAGAAACTCTTGGAGAAAAGGAAACACTGTCTGTAGTCTTGAAACTCCCTGTTTTTAGTCACCTTCAACACTTGGCCTTGAAAAATATTTAATTTACAATGAAAATACATGGGATGGTATGAATTAAACTTTTAAATCTTATCCATTACCCTATATTCTTCAATTCCACCTTAAAAATGCATCTAATGGAGGTTTTCACACTTTTCACCGTTGTATGCATAATGCAAGTCTTGACTGGCTAAAATTAAGGCCTTAGTTTGAAAATTTATAAAACTATTCATAGTATAAAATTACCATAGGGAGTTATTATAGGTCTATAAATTTCCACTATACTTTATTTCACCTATTGAAACCTCATATACCCTACAAAATACAAAAAATGGTGAAGAAAACCCTATTTTGCATGCTTTTCCTAAAAATCCATACATGTCCCTCACATATATAAAATTATTGGAGAGTAATATACATAATTATAGTTGTTTCATGGACATTACCTACCTTATAAATTCTCAAAATGCTTCATCTCCTCAATAAGGTCTCTAAAGAGGGTTTGCAAGGGTTTTAAGTGGTTTGAACTCTTAACCTTTATTCATAAAGTTATAACATTTAACCTCATATAAATTCCATTTATGCCTCCTCAAGGACCTTATATAACTTATCCAAATTCCTCAATGTTCCATGAAAACATTCATGAAAGATATGAGTGATTAAAGTTGACCTTCGAGTTGTTTCCATGCTTCTTGTGAGGGTTTGAGCATATCTGAGGTTAGAAATGGTTTTATATGGAGTTTAATTTCTATAAAAATGTTATCTCACCTTTTTATATAACCTATAATCATGTTCAAAACCCTTGTGTGGCTCACCAAGAGCCAAAAATGGAGATGACCCCTATTTTGGGATAAGACTTATACCTTGCCAATAGGCATGTTTGCACTTTTTGAACTAAAAGGACATTATTTGCACTTTTAATAAATTATAAAAGAATTAAAACATCATAATTACTCCCATAGACATAATTAAAAGCACTAGGATTATTTTTAAAAGTTAAAACTTTGAATGACCTTGCTTTTGGGGTTAGATTTTCATGTTTCCTTACTAGGTCTGCCTGCAAACCTCCTTGCCCAGACCACCTTGCTTTCATTAAAACATTATATGATATTTTTTTATTCTTATACATGTGTCCCATAGCTATTAAAACCTTCTTTATTGATCAGAATGACATCTGGTTCATCATCCATCAACTTTCCCAAAAATTACCATTCTTGTGCATGAAGGAAGCAACCTACCTCTGAGACAAAATAGAGGCATGTTTCCCTATTTGTTTGATAAAAATGAATATTTTTTGAGATAAATAAGTTTCTAATTACAAACTTCATTTAGGGGTTTTTTCCAATTCCATGGTTAGGGGGTCTAACCATCTCAATTTCCTCAAAAAGGGGGTCCAAAACCTTATTTTTTGCATGTTTTTTCTCAAACCTCCCTATGAGTGATACTTAAAAACCATATTAATGATTATTATAATATTATACATGTTTCACATTATCATTTAAATTTCATGTAAATTTGGAAACCATTTAAAACCATGTTTGTTAGTGGAACTCTATACTTACCTCTAGAACCAAAGCCTCTCTTAGCCTGACTGTACGGTCTGAGTCCACTTTGATACAATGGAAAGGTATTGGAGTGTCATTTTAATGTGTTTGTTATATTATTACCTTTAATTTATTCTAATAAATCACATTACCATGCTTGGCAACCTCCTTCTACTCCTAGGTAATCAAACCTACACCTTGCTCAAAACTAAGACACCTACCTGTGTGGACTCAGATAGGCCTATAGGTCTAAGTCCAATATTTGTCTAATGTTTTCAGACTCTTATTAATTATATTTATGTCATAATACCTTACTCATACTTTAATTCCTTTATAATCCTTCAAACTAGCAATACTTCATGTCTAGGTCCTTGATTAAGGCATCCTTGTCTTGACTATCATAGTCACCATGCTCTAACCCTATCGATTAGTTTTAGAAAGAATTAGCCCTTGTTAATAATTTATTTAGGTTACTCCTGAGTCCCTTTAAGTTAAATTTTAATTCATTTCATATGTATCCACCTTTAAGGTTCCATACAAAGTCTAGACTTCCAACTTCTCCCTCACTACCAACATACCCTGCCTTGACTGTGTTTGTGCATTTTAGGCTTGTTATAGGTGTATATAGGCCATTTGGGACTTTTTATAAGATTAAATAACCTATTATTAATATATTTTAATCATATAACACCCTTATATCTCATTTCAATCTCAAAAAGGTTAAAACTCCACCTTTCAATTCACTATTTGGAACCCTGACTATGTTTAAACATCTCAAACTTGCCTGTAGGTGTTTTGAATTTGGTTGAGGTGCTTAGAAACCTATATTTTAACCTATTTGGGTGTAAAAATATGAGTCTCTACTTACTCATAAATTCAATTACCTTAAGCCCATTCAAGTTTACAACTAGGTCATTGTATGGACTAAGGCTCTTGTTATGCCTGTAGGAGCATTCTCCCTTACTCCACCTGTACCACCCATAGTGAGTGCTTGAAATTTCCCTTCCTTAGATTTCCAATGGAAAAATAAGAGAAATTAGTTGAAGATAAAACTTTTTACATTCTCATTAAATTCTAAAATTAGAACTGAGTGTGGGGAGGGGAAAAGACACTCCACTCACATTTTTAGCTGGTAATGGATTCAAGAAGTCTGTACAAGTGCCCAAAACCCCATAAAATCAAGGAGAAACGGTTAATTACTAAAGATAAATAATAATTGTACTGATATATTCATATTTATAACATTATCTATCCTCTCCCACATTAACCATAGCTTGATGACAAGTTGATCTCTTTAGCCCATCCGTACAAGTCCTTTTTTTCTAGCTAAAAGGGGGCCCCACAAGGTAGTTTGACATATTAAACATGGTAAGGACAATTAAAAGACTTAGAAACATATTAAATAATATTGAAATCCATATTATGACTAAAAAACATAATTCATGCCTTTGACCAAGTTTGACCCTATTTGACTAGGGTTGACTTTCATGGATTTGACTAGTACAAGGGGCTAGACTTGAAACAAGGCTAGACTAGGGATAAATGAAACATCTAGATCAAAATGACACCCCTCCATGACATGAAAAAACATATACAAAGTTAATAAATTTAGGGGTTGACTTAAATTTGACCAAAGGTCAAATTTGGTCAATAATATCATCAAAGAATTTCATCTTGTCCAATCTTGTAGATGTCCCCTCCAACTAAGAGGAATTACACCACCACAGAGGGTGAGAGCTGAGTATCCTAACCAACTATACTACAATGGAACTAAAATTTTGGGTTATTATCTAATCATATTTTCTTTAGGAGCTAAAGTGTATCCCAAACAAGATTTTATTTTGGACTTTCATGCAAGACTAAGGTCTTGTGCGCTCACCCAAAACATGTAGTAAGAGATTGATTCCCATGGATTATGTTGTTCAATAACACACTATTCATATACTTGAGTTTATCCATAAATCTTATTAGAAATTAAATAGAAAAATAAATATACGAATGTAAACCTTGACTCATTAATCATAATAGCCAAGAATATGAAGATAAAATCCATGAAGTTCAAGGTGTCTCCTATAATGAATGTTCTACAAATATCATAATAAATAATAAGCCACAAACTACTTAGTGCAAATCCATTGTTAATGCTTAACTATCAACTATCAGAAATACAACACCAAAATTGATTTTAATATCTATAAGTCTATATTATAGAATCACTATATGTTATCCATTATCAAGCACCTTACATGATTCTACACAGGGGTATTTATACTTGTTTTTCCCTGACCAAGTAGTTACATAATAAAATATAATTGGGTGATTGGCTAATGATCACTTACTAAACTGAGAGTCATGGTAGTCTTTCACTAGTTTTCTCTTAAGGATGTGGGACTTTGTGCCCCCTATATTCTTGTTTAATGTTATATCCTTGCTACCAAATTTCCTCCTTTTTGTGGGTTGGTGTGAAACTCATGATGATTAAAGTCTAGATTGTCCTTGAGAATCACTCCTTAACCATCTCCCACTTCCCTCATGCTCCCCAAGTCTTTCATTGATGTTTCAAGTCCTATGCTCACACTATCAAATTTTATTCCCTTGTCCTCTCATGCCTCATTGGTTCTATGCCATGGTCTTCCTACACCATGATAATTCCATACCATGGTCTTCCTATGCCATGTTCCTCTCTCACAATGCTAGTTCTGCACCAAAAATCCAAAATACTTAGTCAAAATTTGGGGTCCAACATATACTCTAATATATATATATATATATATATATATATATATATATATATATATATATATATATATATATATATATATATATATATATATATATATATATATATATATATATATATATATATATATACATATATATATATACATATATATATATATATACATATATATATATATATACATATATATATATACATATATATATACATATATATATATACATATATACATATATACATATATATATATATACATATATATATATATATATATACATATATATACATATATATACATATATATATATACAATAATAAAATTTATTAATTTAAATATATTATAAAAAGGCTCTATGATAACTTGGCCAAGGCCATAAAGAACATGCAAGTGATAAAATATTTAAATGTACACTAGGCAGTTATGGTGAGTGGTGATGACAGGGTATTTTAGGTGATAAAATACTCTAGGGGGCCATATTATACACCAAACCTAGGGTCAGATTAGTGGTTAGATTTACATGACCTACATCATCTATTACAGATGGGTTCATAGCTTGTAGGGTGGCAGCATCTTTGATTTGTCATCTTTTATAGTTGAGGGTGGATAAGGATGTCATGAGAGCTGATTTGATTGAAACACAACTCCACATCTAATGTGTAGATTGAATCAATGATGAAATTTTTGTAATGTGGTGATAATACATTGAGGTCCTACAGTCTATCTTATTGCTTTCATTTATCCATGTTGCCAATATATTGACACATAAAGACAAAAACCATACAACTCTTTCGACATTCCTTGCACCATTAGGGCAACTGCTAGGCATATTATCTACCATCATATATGCCATATGAGGACTTAATCACATAAATTATCTATGATATTTATACATAGCCTCTTTACTAACAAGGTTTGTATTTAGTTTGAAATTTATACCAGAAAAATATAATGTGAAAATGTTGATTAAATAAAATTATACAATTTATTATTATTATTATTATTATTATTATTATTATTATTATTATTATTATTATTATTATTATTATTATTATTATTATTACTATTATTATTATTACTATTATTATTATTATTATTATAAAAAATATTGGTTATTTTTTAATTGGTGAGGATGATGGTTTCTAAATCATCCTCCAAGGTATAAAGCCTTCCAATACCTGATATGAAAAGTCAATAGGTATAAATTTCTCTAGATATCTGACATGGAAAATCTATTGAATAGAAACATGATCATTCCCTGGGTAACTTTGATAGATTGGATACCCTAATCATAACTACTTAGTTGAAAGAATGTCTAGATTTAAATATATATTTACTCATCTATTATGATCCAATTATAGATGAAATTTTGATCTATTGGATTTGATTATGTAATTATATCAAAACACCCAAAATATCAAACTACCTAGTAGGAAAGATCATGGAAATAAATTAGAAAAGGTGAAGATGATCTTACCAATTCCTTGCTTCAACTAGCTTCTCTCCAAGATCTTCAAACTGAATTGTTGGATTGTTGATTACAATTAGACTGAAAAATTTGACATGGTGACAACTTGATCAATGATTATGAATATGGATTTGGCATCGAGATTATATTTTTTCCTTAGATTTCTAGTTATCTTGGCCAAGGAGGAGTGGCTTGTATAAATAATCCAAGGGGAGGAAGATCAATGTATCTAATTAAAACCTAAGCCATGACAATCAATTATGTAGGTTTTTCCAAGGAAGTAAAAATTCCTTAGAAGCCTCTAGAATGGAGGCTGCTAGAGAGGAAGGGCCAAGTTAGAAGAGGTTCTAAAACTGAAAAATTATAAAATATCCATAGGGATTAGGTCATTGATTAGGTACTAGGGGTGTAGGATAGCTTAGGATTAGTCTTGGTAGGTGGGTAGGTGGGTCCTGGGAATTTTAAATTCCTAGATAATAGATAAGTGGGATTGGGATAGGATAAGTCATGATTTAGGAGGATTAATTTATTGGTGGGATAAGGATAATGTTAGTGAATTAATAAATAATGATGGGGGATATTATATAAATGACTAGGGTTAGGATAAAGGGGATTAATTAGTGGGATTAATTAGAATAATTAAGGTGAACAGAATTTAGTGTATTTATTTTTTCCCTCTTTAAAAGGGCATTATGAGTGGATGAAGTGGAAAGAGTAATGGTATTTCAAAAAATAACTATTTCATGGATGAATGTTATTAGATGATGTTAGGGGATATGATTCCCCCTCAAGGGGACATATAGGGAAGAATCAAATGGATGACCACTTGAAAGAGAAAATGAGGGGCAAGATGTGATAAATAGATGAGGGGATGGGATGCAATATGTGAGATAGATGATGAAGAAGATGGATTTTACTTGAGAAGTGAGATATAAATTGATGATGCCCTTATAAAAAATGATGCCTCTGATAAAATATAGCACTTGGTAGTATGCCCCATGATAAAATTATGACCAAGAGGACATTGTACCCAAGTGCATGATGGGGAAAATAGTGAACTCTGCATCATTGAGGGAACCTAAAAGTATTATTATATATTGGGTGACCTCATAGTATCCTCATTCACTACCCAAGAGACATGATGCAACATAAACTCCAAAGACAAAGACAATCAAATATTTACATGATAAAAGACATGCAAACAAGCCAAATAGAATAGATAAGTAACACACACAAATATCTACATGTAAATGTCATAATGTCTTGTATAATGATGGGATGAGTGATTGGGTGATGGGTTAGACTAGGATGACCATGGTGTAATTGTGGACTTAAGACATACTTGGATTTGGAATAGATTAATGACAATGAGTAGGATTAGGACTTAGGTAAGGATATGGATGTGGATATGATTTTGAACTAGGTGAGGGACTTGGATGAATATTTGGATGTGTGGACTTGGATTAAAATCAGGCTAAGAATTTGGAGATTTAGATGAGAGACATAAGACTGATTAGGAAAAAGTGAGACTAGGTCAATGTTAGCTTGATATAGACTAGATTTGCCCCTAGTTTAGAATAGGAAGATGAATGACATGATTGTGAAAGATGAAAGGCATGGAGATGGATGAAAGTAGGGGATTAGTCATTAGACAAGACACCATGGACTATTTTTGTCTTTTCCAAATTTTATGATTTTTAGGGTTTTTGGAATATGTATGTACACTATACAAATGGGGTTACTAGCAAAGGGAATTCTAAGCCTAAAAATTATGATAAATAAATATGGAATGATGGATGGGATGATAAAAAGATGAGGTTGATGCTAAAAATGGAATGAGGACCAAGTAATAATGGACTAGGGATCTCCAATTACCATATTGTGAAGGAACCAAATAGCTAGTTTCCTGAGTGTCCATAAGAGGATATGCCAAGATGATTCTAGAACATTTTTTCAAGACATCTTCCACTCCTGTACGAATTTCAAGACATGAAGAAAGGATAGTCATGAGAGGATTAAATATATGATGGAAAATCATGGGTGGGAACAATGAACCAAGGGATAAGATAAATAAGGATGACATGGGTGGGTTTGATGGATGAAATGGATGAATTATGCCACCAAGTGTGGAGGTACAATGCAGATGATAGATTATTTTACCATTATGCCATAAACTAGTTTTCATCATGGTACATGCCCAAGGTTCCAAAAGATTGGTTTTCACCATTGGATGAATGTTTTTTATTTTATTATTATTATTATTATTATTATTATTTGAATTTTTAATTTTTCAATTTTTATGACTTTTTAGATGGCATCTCGATTTATTGGATATGGATATGAGATGCAAGATGCATACATTTTTGTGATCTTTAACCAACACCTATTTTATAAATGTGTGATGTGAGGATCATGTCACTTATGCTAGATGTATTAATGTCTATGATTTTTGATAATGCTTGATTGAGACCTCTCTAAATATCTAGACTAGGTGTCTTTGTCACCCCTATGAGAGATAATGTTGCCCATGAAGGTGATGGGAGGTATGGATTAGATTATATTTTGATACTAATGGGGGTGTATTAGACTTGAATGTAGGATAGGATCATAATAGGATAATGTGATGGGTGATTGGGGATTAGACTAGTGATTGCACATATTGTTGGAGATATTAGACATTCTACATGTGATTGGTGTCATGTGAAGAAATAATTTTAGGGATTTAAGACACTTTGACTTTGTGGTTTGAATTTGACCTATTATTTGAAAGATTATTAGCTATATTGATAGTGTTTTTAAAATTATTTTTATCTTTAGAATTTATTATATCTTGAATTCCCCCTAGTGCCTGACAATGGGCTTCACTAGAGGAGATTGATATTTGACTTTGATGATCCTCTAGTGCCTGATTTTGGGTTTCACAAGGGGGAGGCACTTTTTTATTAGGCAAATGATTTTAATTTTTTTGATTTTGACTTATGGGATAAAATATGATTTGTTTATCATGTATGAATTTTTTATTATGGTCTTAGATTTTTGTATTTGTGTCCATTATTATATTTCTCAAAGAAGGGTCCAATGGTGTGTGTTCCTATTCATCCTTATGAAGGAAGTTGATTAAATGATCATTAATAGGAAATAAAAGATATATGATGGATGAAGGTGGGGGAGATGGTATGATGAGGTCAATGAGTGGTGGTAGGGAAACATGGTACTCACAAGGGTTCTTAGAAGACCCAATTTTGACATCAAAGAAGATCTCCTCAAGATCAAAAAAATATCACTAAGACTAGCTATAGTATACGCATCTAAGGTACAATCGGATCTACTCTAAAAATATTTAACATATAGAGATTTTAAAAACTTGGTTATGAATTTGTCATCTTGATTGGGTTTAAAATATATGCTTGGTGATTGATTATCATCCAAATTGGAGGTATCTTCAAAAAGGTAGGCATAGTCATCAGTATTGTAATATATATGAGGGATGATATTTTTGATGAGGAATCTAATTCATATACTAGTTTTGAACATGATCCTGATGTAGATAACACTTGTATTGAATGTAATTTTAACTCCAATGTATAGGATGTAATGATGTTAGTAGAAGATTCATTGTTTATAATTGACCTCTCAATGTGGGGTCTTTAAAATGATGGGTGAGGGGAAAATGATGAAGGGATAATGGATTTACCAAGGATAGGCCCTTAAAATAAGAACTCATGAGGGAAACGAGGACTAGGTTTATGGGGAAAAAGCTCATTTTTTTGGGAGGATATGTCAAATATGGGAGATCATAGAAGATGGATGTCATGTCTTGACCTTGGCTTAGAAAGGGAAGACCTTGATCATGATCAAGAATGGAATCTTGGCATTCCTCTTCTTGTTCACCCAAGGATGTAGACTCATATGATTCATTCTCAATTTTAATGTCACCATGGTCGATGAGGTCTTGGATGTAGGTTTGGAAATTATGACATTGATTAATGATATGTCTTTAAGTTTGGTGATATGCATAATATTGGTTAGCTTTATACTAAGAGGGCTTAGGCTTGATGGGATTAAGATGTTGTATGGGTGGATAGACCATAATGTTAGTGACAAGTTGGGGGAAGAGGGATTATAATGATATAGAAAGATAATTATAGGGGATTTCTTCACTTTTTGACTTAGACTTGGAAGCATTAAACTTTGGATCATATGGTTGTTGATGTGACTAGGTGGGTGGACTAGTTATAGATGAGGTAGCCAAGATTGTATTCCTTTTGCTAGTGTAGGAAGGGGTAGATGACTAGTTATGACTGATGGATGGAGGATTTAGATGGGACTCACATGGATAAGTGTAGATTGGAGGTAAGGTTAGATGAATGGGGTTGAAGGATATAGGATGTGGAGTGCTCATCTCAAGAAGGAAAAAAAGAGCATATCCCTATTAGTGATAAGGCATTACTTGATCAAGGTATTGACCAAATTTATTTTGGATTCCATGGATAAAGATAAGAGAAAGTATGGATGATATGGTTTGCCAACCCTAATAAGTAGGTGTGGAGGATTAAATGGAAAGATTAAGGGATGTAGATGGGATGTGTGGAATAAATTTGGATAAAGGCTTGCTTTAGTGTAATCTCAAGTTTGACCCAATGATATGAGATTTTGGATGGGATGAAGTAGTATTTAAGTGGACCAACTTAGAATGTGAGATAGACTTTGATGATTTGGACTAGATTTGACTAGGTGAACTTAACAAGCTCTAAGATTACATGAGGGGCTAGATTGGCCCAAGAGATTGATTTTGACTAGGATTGATTAGATTAAGGCTAGTTTAAGACTAAGATGATCAACTTAAAAATAATGATATGATTTGATTAATAAGTTGATACAATTGTGATTAGGTGTATGATTAAAACTTGATTAGACACAAGCAAGCTAACAATTAGGACCTTGATGAAGAGAGTTATTTTGCCAATGTGGATGAAGACCAAAGTATGAATACAAACTTGATGGGGGCATTAGAATAGACAAGGGGATGAGTTTGGGTTGGACTATGATTGTAACTAGTTTGATAAGGTGAATAGGTAAGACAAGATCAAGACAAATGATTGGTTATGGATAAAATGGACTTAGGACAAGATGTGAGTGACAAGATGTGATTAGGATATGTAGGTGATGAAGATATGATAAATGATTAGTAGATACAACTAGACTAGGATAGGATTAATACAAGAGGGTGATGAGAGATAAGATGAGATGCAAAATGAGATAAGTTTTAATGTACAAATAAAAATATGTACAAGAAAATGATATGATGATGAGATATGGATATACAATAAGATGATATATGAAGACCTAGATAGGTTTGGTTAAAAGGTTGAATTGGCTCACAAATAATATTGGTCTATAAAAATACTCACCAAATCAATTAGACTATAAATTTAAGATTAGTAAATTGATCAGGAGTGTAACCTAATGACTGCACCATCTAACAGCTTTATGGGTAAGGTTATAGGCTAGTGACCCATTATAAAATATCTCAAACCTTCTAAACCCCACCATCTATACATGATGATCAATTAAGATTTGATACTGACTCTAGTAGCAAGTTTCCTATTATGGTCGTAAGTTATTAAGCTAAGTTGAAGGGGCTCTCTAGGGGCATCATTGATATACACTAGGTACAATGGGGCCCAAGTCTATGTAGGGTGATGTCTAATGTTTGGTTCAAATAATTTACTCTTCCCCTTCATGGATAACCTGTATGGGGTTAACCTTTTAGCCTAATGACAATTTTCCTTGATATTTATACTCCACTAGAATACAGAGTGTGGATTAGTGTGTGGTGGTGAAATCCATGGCCACTATCCACCTAAGACTATGAAAAGTGCATGGGTGTACATTCCATGTCACATTTACTCTAAAATGAAAAAAATGGGAGGGTTTGTTAGTGGTTTTTGATCCTCCAAGAATCATCACAAGGATGTAATGAGGAGATCATACACCACTGTATCCCTTAGGTGGTAGACAAGCAAACCAAAAAGAGATTAGTTAACTGATTAATTATATGTGAGATAAATATAAGATTAAAAGATATGAAAGAATATAAAAGATATATACAAAGGAATTTAGAAAAAATGATAATGACAAAATTATTTTCAATATTCCAAAATGTGTTTGATAGGTGGCCTACAAAAAATGGTTAGTAGTTTGATTGGCACTCATGAAAGGGAATCCTACAAGACAAGATGTTAGATAAAAATATGACCTATAAAAGAAGATGTTAGTGAGTCAAAATAGCCACTAGATTTACCCTTATAAGAAACAAAATGTTAGTCTGATTGGGCCTTAATAAAAACCACTAAAAAAAATCATGATTGGGCTCTATAACTTCTTTGGGTGAGGGGGCCCTAATGTGGGGGTTTATGGGTGGAAGCCCCCAATAGGGTCAAAGGGCAGTGCCCCTTATAGGGTTAATGGGTATCATCCATTATAGGGTTAAGTGGAAGATCCCTTTATAGGTTCAAGGGGAAGTGCCCCTTGTGGGGTTAATGATTAGTACCCTTTATAGGGTTAAGGGAAGAGCCCCTTACGGGGTTTGAGAGTTGCACCCCAGGCATGCTCCATATAAAAGTATAGGGTAGGGCCAAGGGGTAGCACCCCTAATGCCAAATGTAATTTTGGCCTTGCGAGATGATTATAATGACACAAAAATGACTAAAAATGACTCTAAAAATGCACTCAAAAGAGACATAATTGAATGCAAAAATTAGTGCAAAAATGCAATTGTAAAAGGCAATATCATAGATACACAATTAGTTATTGAAATATCACTTCCAAATAGCACAAAATAATGACTTTTCTATAATATTATGATTTTAAAGTCATGATTTTGTAGAAAGGAGATAATTTCTAGCAGTTACCGTGTGTTTTTCTACAAAATTGTGATACTTTTGGTGGTATAATAATTTTTATTACAAAATCACAATTTCATAATTAACAATATTTCAAAAAGATGAAAAAATTCACACCTTTGACTTTTATACTAGAATGTGTTGGTTAAAAGATGTTATTTATAGGCATTATTTATAGACTATTATTGTAGGAAGATGAGATTTTACAGAAAGATGTAAAAACTTTAACCCCTTTTAAAGATTAGTGTGAAAATGCCAAATTTTAAAACAAAAACTCAAAAAGTAAGATCAGAAAGATATTAAATTATAATAAGAACCAATTTAGAATTTTACTAATAGATAAAGCAGACAATAAAACCTTAACAAAATGGTTTAAACAATGTCACATATTTTAAGTCAAAACTATTATTTATAAATTAACAATATTGCAAAAAATATAAAAACCTATCAAAATGAAAAGTATTAGCATTCAAACTAGAATTTATCATAATATCACTTAAGTTTAGTAAAACCACAACTCCCAAGGATAATATTATGACTATGAATCAATAATTTTATAAATCAAAACCATAATTCACTAGAGCATGACTATTTTATAAAATCTGATGCTTGTTCCTTAATCAATCAGCCTGAAAGCTATCAAAACACATCTAGGATGCCAATAGGTTAAATTGGGAGGGGATCTCCCATAGTAGTTGCCAAAATGTAGATGAAATTTTGAGCTATTTGATTTTATTGTGCAATTATATAAAAACACCCAACATATCAAACTACCTAATAAGAAAGAATTTGGATACAAATCAGAAAAGGTGAAGATGATCTTACTAATTCTTTGCTTTAACTAGCCTCTCTCTGTGATCTAGGAATTTGACTCAAGAGAGGATGGTTAGTATGGTGTTATTTCCAAAATGAAAAAAAGTGAAATAAACACCTTAATAGCATAACATCTCTAGGCCTAGACACTAGGGAGAGCTTAGTTAATAAAAGCAAATGATAAACACAACTAAAAACAAGGAATCAAACACAAGAATTCCTTCACTTTTCTTGGATGCTCCAAATGCCTTTGTAGTAGTGGTTTGCTTGACTTGTGCTAATGAAGTCTTTGGTAATGGAAGCTTGGCTACCTCCATCTCTCATTGGCACCTTTGGCTTGTATCTTGGCTTGGCTTGGAATCAATTTGTCATAGTAAACCTAGTTTCTTGAAGCTTTTGGAACCAATTTTGCATTATAAATTTAAATCAAAAAAGCTTAGAAATGATGTTGTGAGGCCTCCTATTTATAGATTTTTGGATTTGATTAGAATCAACCCCAACCATCCATCTCAAGACTGAGATGTGTGGTTAAGGATTAATTTAATTTTTAGATTTAAGTTTGTAATTATCCTCATCATGACATTGGAAGAAGTGGAAATTAAGAGGCATGGAAGGCATTGATGAGGCATGGGAGGCATGAATCCTGATATTTGTGGCATTTATAGCTTAGGGATATATTCCCAAGAAATGAGGTTAATTGATGATGTAGATATTTCATATTCATTTTCAAAACAAAGTATTCAACAAATTTCTATGGAATTATTAATTAGGACTTGATTTGGGTTAATTAGCTCTTAAGCATGATTAAGCACATTATGCACAAATTACCCAAATTGATCAAAATGCCTTGTTATTAGTCTTAAATTTGACTGGATTAGAATTAGAAGGTGCTATAAGATGCATTGAAATCATATTCCCATTTAGAATGTTACCAATAAAAAAATAACAAAGGCACACATCTTGTACATAAGATTTGATAGGAAAGAGCAGTCTAGAACATGGGTACAAAATTGGCATTTTGACTCAAAATGATCTGATCAAAGTTAGCTGGCTCATAAATTGCATTGCCCCATTTAAGGATACTCTAGCCAAAATTTTCACTTGAATATGTCATTTTAAAATCATTTGGCATGTTTTAGCATTTTTAGACCAAATTATGCATTTTGGATGGAAATTAGCCAAAAGCTTGATTAGAGGTTATCGATGACCAAATTTAGGTATCTATAATTTGCCCCTATTTGGGAAAGCATTGAAAGCTATAAGCACAATAACATATTCTCAAATAATGAAAATGTTATGTATGCCTACAACTATAATGATGATAAACTAACTGTAAAATGCCCCCTCGAGGGAATAGTTGGCATAAGTAAGTTGGCAAATGGTCCCTCGAAAACAAAGAAGTGAAATGAAGAGACCAAAGAAAAGAAAGATGATGGGGTGAAAACACAATGATAGTGAAAAAAATAGTCAAAATCATTGAGAATAAAAGTGGGATGGTGTACAATGGTTTTCCCAAAGGCAGTTATAAGGATTATACCCCAATAGTGGTAATGTGGTATGATAACACAATGATTTTCCCAAAGTTGGTTATAATCATTGAGAAGATAAAGCTACCCTAGTTAGGATAGACAAACAAGATAATAACATGCCCCTATATAGGTATAAAAATTAAAGTGGTTACAACACAATGATTTTCCCAAAGGTGGTTATAATCATTGAGAAATGCAGGTGGGATAGTGTATAATGATTTTCCCATAGGTAGTTACAATCATTGGACCCTGATTATGGCAAACATGATAAACTTGGCTGAGGATGATGATAACTTAACACAGAGGGTAATGATGAATTAGAACAACCTACTATTAGGGAGATGCTTGTTTAAACTAATAAAGGTTAAAATTCTTTCATGGTTAATTACTCTATTTGAGATATGATTGGGAGTGGAATCAGGATGTCAGTGTCAAAGAGATGTTGCCATTGCTGAATATACTTTTTGAAGCTGAAGTTTGTTATAGCATGTGATGGTAGGCTTTATGATAGAACACCATAAATAATTATCCAAAATATGCATAAGGAGTAACTCCCACAATCCAATAGTCAATAGAAAATAATGCACTAATGATAGAAACCATGATGACAATGTAAACATATGAATATGGATGGATTTGAGTATAAATGTGGACAAGGAATCACCTAATGAACACATATAAATTGAATCAAGGAAACAGTGCTAAAAGTAAACAAATAGGAAGACAAACAAACAAAATAAGCAAAAATAAACAAATAAACAATGCAATAGAAACCATATGAACAATGCCCCTTGAAATAGGTGACAACTGAACAAATAAATAAAATTGGAGAATAGAAGAAAAGGAAGGGGGTGGCCAAGCTATCTCCATATACATGAGGCAAGTGGATGCTACCTACATAGTTCCATGGATGTAATATTCAATAAAAAAATTTAGGCCAAATGTAGTTCTCCCAGGGAATGGGAAGAATTTGATAACTAAGGAAAACAAACATAATGGATGTGATAGAAGAATAGGAATGGTCTTGAAAAATGGTAAGTGCATGAGAGAAAAAGGCCAAAAAAGATGGGGAAACTAAATGAAAAGTGATTTTCTTGTAACTTAGTAAGAGTTCCAAGAATCCTTAAGGCAAAGAAGTGGTCAATGTTTTTGTTCTTTTCTACCAATTTTTCAAATGTTTTTGGAATTGTTTGAAGTATCTCAACTCAATTGAGAATGATGAGACACTAAATGGTTCAAGCTCATAAAATGGTGAGAGCATTCAAATTGAGTTTGCTCTCAAAATGGCAAGAGTGTGGCTTAGGTTGCTCATAAAATGGTGAGAGCATGGCTTAGGTTGCTCATAAAACAACAATATTTTGGCTTAGGTTTCTCACAAAATGGTGAGAGCATGGGGAAAAGGGTAACTGAGTTTACCTCAATAAGTATTGAGCACTGCCTACATAGTCCCAGAGTAATACCTCAAGTCATTATAGTTCCACCATTTTAGTAGAGGAATTCAACTAGTATGACAACCAATTCAAATAAAACAAGCATCGTTGGTAAAAAGGCATAGTGTGGAATAAGAAGTGGCAAGTTGGTACATCAAGGCTTAATGTTACCCCTAGTTTTCCCATAGGTGGTTATAACTAGGACACCATGGCATAGGTCAATGGTATTAATTTTCCCAAAGGCAATTATAATTAGTAGCAAGACTGGTGGTAAGAAAGGACTAACAAATGAAGGATGCCATTATCAAAACTTCTATCACACTATCCTAAGATATGTTCCCTATCTAAAATACTTCAACTAGCTAATGAACTGATCAGATACATTGCTACTAAAAATACGTAATGAATAACAAAAACCAAGGTCAAATGGGCTAGGTTTTTAGAACACATTGGGTTGATAGGTCGGAAGTGGAAAGTGGATATGGTAAAGAGGATGCATAAGGATGGTATCTATACAAAGAATAATAGTGATAAAATGGTATAACTAAAATGGTCCTTACAAATAATACACCTTAGCATTCAAGCATAGTACCACTTGAGATGAATAATATTCATTGGCTCTAGAAGTTTATCATGGTGTGGTGCGGCAAGCCTGTATGCTCTTGATCCATAATCTATAGTGATGATGAAAATCCCTATCTAGTTTGGTTTGAATTTACCTTTATGTTTCTTCTCTACCATGGTATTCTTTAAGAACAAGATCACCAAGTTCAAAGTGTTCTAAACTTAACACATTGATTATAGTGGCCTTTGAGTCAGTTATGATATGCTTGAGGATTGTTGGGTGTAGCTGTGCATTTTCATCAAATAGATCTAGCTCTTACAAGTGAGCTACTCGATAGTCATGATCATCTAGGACATACTTGAAAGAGATGCATAGTGAAGGCAATTCAACCTCAATGAGAAGGATGTCTTCAGTACCATAAATAAGTGAATATGGAGTGGCTTTTGTGGGGGTATGATGATTGGTATGATATGCCCAAAGGTTAGGTAATATCTGGAGGTACCAATCATGATCAACATCATTGATAATCTTTTTGAGAATGTTGACAATGGTTTTATTAGATGCCTCAGCTTGGCCATTACTTTGAGGGTAAAATGTTATAGAAAAATGTTGGGTGATGTTATATTTAGTACATAATTAGTCTACACCTTTGTTCTTGAATGATCCTCCTTTATTAGATATAATGTCAGAGGAGATACCATAGTGGTAGATGAGATGGTTGAAGATGAATTTGGAAATTTGCTTTCCAGTCATGTAAGTGAGGGGTATAGCTTCAACCCACTTGGTGAAATATTCAGTGGTGGTAAGGATATGTTTATGGACATTAGATGAAGTGGTGTTAATCTTCCCTATGAGGTCAAGTCTTCATGTATAAAATGGCCATGGTGTCAACATTAGTATCAAAGTTTTTGTTAGGGCATGAATTAGATTAGCATGTTGTTGACATTTGTCATATTTCTTTACATATGTAGTGGCATCTATGTCCATTATGGGCCAATAATAATCAGTATGCAAGAGATTTTTGGATAGGACTACCCTAATAGAATGAGATCCACATACTCCTTCATGAACTTCTCTTAATTAAGTTAAAAAATAAAGTAGAGTTCCATCAAAACTATGATGGTAAAGAGTGGATCCAAATAGAGTATAATGAGTGGAATGATGAATGAAGGCTTTGGTTTATTTTTGAGAGAGGTTAGGTGCTAGAACTTGGTCATGAAGGTAGTTGTAAAGGTTTAATTACCAAATAGAATTAGTACCAACAATATCACAAATCATGGCAATGGTTGAAGGTTCATGAGCTAGTGTTGACAAATTTTTGATGAACTGATACTCTCTAGATTTATCTATTTGTTGAATTAGATAGCCAATAATATCCATGGAATCTATAGTTCTATTACTATCCCTTGGTATGTGCTCAAACTAAATGTTGGAAATTTGATTTTTAAGAGTGTCAACTATTGCTTTATATGGAACCATATTGTCATCTTTGGTCTGAAAATGATCTATGACTTAATTGATGATTAACTAAGAATCACCATAAACTTGAAGATGAGATATATTCCAATGTACTACTTGTCAAAGTCTTGCAATAAGTGCTTCATACTCGGCCATGTTATTTGTATAAGGAAAGATGATTTTGAATGATTTAGGGATTAGATCCTCTTATGGTGTAATAAATAATAGGCCTACCCCCAATCCATGTGTTATGAATGAACCATCAAAATATAGTTTCTATGGCTGCTCCTCAAGGGGTGTGTCCATCATGGTCATGATGGATTCATCAGGAAATTAAAACGTGAGTGGATGGGTGTCTGTGAGAGGTGTTTTAGCAAGCTGATCTATAAAAATGTGTCTCTTGATTGCATTGTAATTGACATACTCTATGTCAAACTCACTGAGAAGCATGATCCATTTAGCCATTCTACCTTGCAAAGCTATATTAGATAGTAGATACTTAATTGGATCTACTTTTGAAATGACCATAGTTTTATTATTCAACATGTAATGCCATAGTTTTTGAGCTGTGAAAACCATGGCTAGACAAACTTTTTCAACAGGTGCATAGTTATGTTCATATGTAACCAAGGTATGACTTAGGTAGTATACACGATGCTCCTTTCCTTTATCATCATGTTGAGCCAAGAGTACCCCAAGAGCATGGTTGGTATCTAATAAGTATAACAAGAATGGCTTTCCTGACATAAGAGGTAATAAAATAGGTAGATTGATAAGATAATTGTTAAGCTATTGAAAAGCTATTTGGTAGTGATCATCCTAGTGAAATGCAACTCCTTTATTTAAAAGGTGTGTAAATGAATGGAATTTATCTTCTAATTGAGAGATGAAATATTGGATTGACTATATATTTCTCTGCAAACTATGGAGTTGCTTTAAATTGGTTGGTGGTAGCATCCTGATTATAGCATGGACTTTAGTTGAATTGACTTCAATACCTCTATGAGACACGATGAATATAAGTAGTTTTCCTGAAGTTACACTAAACACATATTTTTTTTGGATTGATTCTAACTTTGTACTCTCATAATCTTTCAAATATCTTATGTAGCACTGTTAGATGGTCGGCTCTGGTTTTGGATTTTCCTAATATGTCATTGACATAGTCTTCAATAATATCTTGCATCATATCATGAAATATGATAGTCATGGCCCTTTGATATGTAGCTCTAGCATTCTTAAGGCCAAATGGCATTACTTGATAACCAAATGTTCCCCATGAAGTGGTGAATGTTGTTTTATGTTGATCTTTTAGTGTTATTCTAATCTAGTTATATCTTGAAAAGCCATCCATCAATGAAAGCATTTCATAACCAACCATGGAGTTGATGATCATGTCAATATTAGGCAAGGGAAAATCATCTTTAGGACAAGCTTTTTTGATGTCTCAAAAATTAGTACAAATTTTTATCCCTTCAGGCTTTTTAATACTATGTACAATATTAGAGATCCATTCAGAGTAGTCAATGGATCAGATACATCCTACTTCTAAGAGTTTTTCCAACTCTTTTGTTACCAATACAAAAATATGAGGATGCATATTATGTAACTTCTATTTTAATTGTTTAGCATCAGGATTAACCACAAGGAGGTGCAGAACCAAGGTGGGATCTAAACTTGGCATGTTAGAATAAGCCCATGCAAAGATATCTACAAACTCTCTCAACAGAGCTGTAAAGACATCATGTTCCTCCTTAGTCCAGAGACAATCCTAATTTTATCCATTTTAGGTTTGATGGAGTCCTGATGTTTACCTCTATTGTATCTTTGACTAGAAGGGTCAAACCATCTTTTTGTTGAAAATATTATCATTGACATCAAAGGTATAGCAGTATTGGTGATAAAGGTCCCATTGCATTTAATTTTGTTTTTAATATTTATATCTTGGCTAGTGTGTGTTAATATTTATTTAATATTAATAAATATATTTTTGGTTGCATATAATTCAAAAGAGGGCCCATGGAGAAGTCAAAGAGTCATGGGGTAAAAGATGAAAGAGGAATGGGATGCATTTTCTCATGAAGAGTCATCTTGAGGAATTCTAAGAGTCACCATGTGAAGACAAAAGAGGTATGGTGCATTTTTCCATGAAGGGGCACTTTAAGGAATATGAAAAGTCACCAAGATAAAGACAAAAGAGGAAAGGATGCTTTTTTCTTATGAAGGGTCACCATATGACTTTTCAAATGCAAGGATACAAAGGGTCATGCAAGTTTGGTGCCATTTTCCATGAGGATTGAAGAGTCACAAAGGGTGAATGCCAAAGGTCTTTTGTAAATATATAATAAAGCCTTGAGAAGCCATTTGTAATATGCAAGAGAGTGCATAGTTTGTCTTTATTTTTGAAGAGAGAAAAGCAAGAGATATTGTAGAGTTCTATCATTTGTTAAGTAAACAACATTGAGAGATAGTTGTGTTTTATAAACAAGAGGGGTTGGTGATCCTGTGGGTTGGTGCTCACAATTAGTTGTTATGTTGGTGCTCAAAAAAAGGGTTAGTGCTCCTATAAGTTGGTGCTTTCAAACTTTGTATTTTGAGTTGGTGCTCATTCATATACTTGAGATTGTTCTCTATGTTTTTTCCCACTTTGGTTTCCACATAAAAATATGGTCTCTTCTCTCCTCTCTCTCTCTCTCCTCTCTCTCTCTCTCTCTCTCTCTCTCTCTCTCTCTCTCTCTCTCTCTCTCTCTCTCTCTCTCTCTCTCTCTCTCTCTCTCTCTCTCTCTCTCTCTCTTGTGTGGTATAAATTATTGTTTCAGTTTTATTGCATATCTTGAATGTGGTGATTAAGTGGTTAAATAAATGAAATCAGATTAAGTAAAAAATATATATAATATACTAATTCACCCCACCCCCTCAGTATATTTCATGCTTAATAATTGGTATCAAAGCAGGTTCTTTTTGAAAAAGTTTTACAGCTTGAAGGTAGATCGGGGAAAACATGATGGCTAGATCACATGAAGGATTTTCTACAAATAAGTCACCTTTGTTTGATAGGACAAATTATGTTTTTTGGAGCATAAGGATGAAGACTTATTTGATGGCTCTTGGATTCAACATATGGCAAGCAGTGGTGGAGTAATATGAAGAGCCATAAACACTTGTAACTACTCCGATAGAAAAGAAGGCAAGTGAAAATAATGCTAAAGTTTTAAATATTATTTTATGTGGTTTATGTTGAATAAGATATTAGAAAATCAAAGATCAATGTCAAATAAGATAGGTATTGGATTTGAAAAAGAGAAAGAGGAGGTCACTACTTTCATAGACAAGGAAAAAAGGAAAGCTATGTTAAAGCTCTTACAAAAGAAGAAATAAAAAGGGAAGAAGTTAAGAATACAAATGACATCTCAAACAAAGAAGGCTGGAGGGAACAGAGCTACAAAAGATAATCAGGTCAGAGATACACAAACAAGTCCTATTTTTATGGTTACTATTTTTATTGTAATGGATATGGTCATAAGAAAATAGAATGTCAAGAAAGGGCTAACAATTTTATAAATAAGAAGGAAATTCATACAGAGGTCGAGCAGAAGCCACAACTCTTTTGTTCCTCTATCAGGCTTTAATTGAAGAGGCCATAATATGTTACAAGTGTAAGAACTTTGGACACCTAGCTCAGTTCTATAGAATCATGTTTGAGTTAGTCAATAAGGACCATAGTTTCAAGGCTCTAGTCATCAAGAAGAAAATTTAGATAGGTTTATGGAAAAAGAAACAACTTGAAAAACCTATGTTGGTATGGACATCTTTTGCATGCAAGAAATGAAGAAAAGCCACAGTTCATTGACATTGGATGTTTGAGGCACATGACAGGAGACAAGATCAAGTTAATAACCATGAAGAAGATCAATGGTGGCATAGTAAAATTTGGAGACAATACTACTGCTCAGAATTGTTGGAAAAGGTACACTAAGTTTGGATAATGGTAGAACTAAAACTAAAAATGTTTTGTATATAGAAGGTCTTAAGCATAATATTTTGAGTGTAAGTAAAATGTGTGATTAGGGGCACAAACTAAAATTTTATGTAGAATCTTTTGAAATTAGAAGAAAAGATTCAGATGTGTTGGTTGCAGATACTCAGAGAATAAGAAATAATTTGTATATGTTATCAGACATCAAAGGTCAAAGATGTTATTTGAGTCATATTAAAGAAATTTGGGCTATGACATAGGAGAATGGGGCACATAAATTTTGAAAATATTTTCAACATCAGCAAGAAGCAAGTAGTCAAAAATCTTTCAAAAGATTACAAATCCATTCAACATGCTTTCTGAACCTTGTCAGCATGGGAAGCAGGCTAGAAGGCAGTTCAAAACAAAAGAGTACTCGACCCACTCAGATGCTAGAGCTTATTCACAACTAATCTATGTGGACCTATGAGAACTCAAATTATTCAAGGTGAGAAATATTTCATGCTGTTTATTGATGATTTTTCATATATGACTTGGGTAATGTTTTTAAAGAAAAAATCAAAAGCTTTCAGACATTTCAAAGCATTAGTTGAGAATGAAACTAGTTTGAAGATTAAGTTTCTAAGATCAGATCAAGAAGGAGAATTCATGTCATATCAATTTATTGAGTTTTGTGAAGACCATGGAATAAAGAGACATTATTTAGTATCCCAAAACTCTACAACAAAATGGAGTAGTTGAACAAAAAAATAAAATAGTTCAGGAGATGGCAAGGACAATGCTAAATGAATCTAAAATAACAGATAAATATTGGAAAGAGGCAGTTGCTATAGTAGTGCATATTCAGAATAGAGCATTATTGAGAGTCAATAGTGACAAGACTCCTTATGAGCTATGGAAAGACAAACCATCAATAATTGATTATTTCAAAGTTTTTTGGAAGTAGATGCTTAATAAAAAATAATAATGAAAAACTTGGTAAATTTGAATCCAAAGCAAATGAAGGTACATTT